>CAEGAD010005734.1:0-79799 GCA_903067055.1 Poeciliopsis paucimaculata | reverse complement strand
TATATATATACACGGATATATTCAATTTTGAATTTTGTCAAAAAACAACAACAAAGTACTGCATCACAACCTCCAATCAATAACAGAATACTTGCTCTGACTGGACATTTATTCAGTATTTGTGGGGAAACAAGTTATTAAAAGAAAAAGATTATTGCAAATAGGACATATAATTGCTTTATTAGATATCTAGATGTTGTAGTCTTATGAAAATTAGCTTAAATGTATAAAAATGCCATGTGCTTTCATGTTTATTCTTTCTTTCTTAAGTAGCAGTGTCAGCTTGAGTTTTTGTAAATTATTTTCTCATCTCTTATAAAGGAACAAAGTAATGGGGCATTAATGTTGGTTATAAATTTAAACTTTAACCTGATAAATCCACCTCTCAGTGGGCGATAACAGCTAAAGCGTGCTCACTTCTTGAAGAAGTTTTGACCACTATCCCCACTTTCATTGACATTTATAACCCAATATGATCAATGACTATGGGAATGTTTGTTTTCTTCACACGACCATCTTTTAATGTTTTACAGGACATAACCAATGTTCCAAACTTTTTACGCAGTGCATTAAAAAGAAAACAAAAAAAAAATCCCTGTCCATGACTGCTTCTCTTTAACTCTGTGGAACTGCCTGTTTCGCTATTAATCACATTTCATTTTTATTTCATCATATAAATCCTATTTCCTTCAAATGATTTCTTACACTTTGAATTGTTTTCCCAAAAATGTTCAAATCATTTCTTTTTACAATGTTTTCATTTTGTTTTTGTTTTGTTTTTTTTCCTTTGAAATTCAGACCAAGCAGACTGACTGTTCTCTCAAACAATCATTTAAAAGCTTTAAAGCATTTCTATGGTTATAAATTGCAGATTTTTTTGGTTTGCGCCATTTTTCCTCGTCTATCAACAAATTAACAACAAACCATAAATTCTCTGCAAGCCCTTTCAGCCAAACAATGATTTGACTATTCACACTATAGCAGTACTGTGTCAGTAAAGGTTTGGAACTTTTTCGTTTGTTATCAAAATTTATCAATTGTCCTAATGTTAGTATTTCTAAATAAAAATCAAAAAGTTTTAGATTTTTGCAATTTTTACATCTTTGTTTTGTTATAGCATAGACAACTGGAAATAAATTGTTTCACAGCCATTTTTAAAAACAGTGTTTTGTTAAAAACAGTGTTTTTAACAAAGTACACTTAAATAATACAGGTGATTCAATATAGGGATTTTAACTGATGTTGGATCAACTGTTTTTAATTTTTTGTTACCTGATGCCAAAGTCAGTGAAGTCAGAAAAAGCTTTTAGAAATGTTTTAATGAATTTTTTTCACCTGAATGTTTCAATATTTTATATAAGTATCAACAGATCTAGAATTTATCAGGCTATAACCATTTTTGTTTACATTTTAGCTTGTGATTTATTAATAGTGCTTTTGTCATTTCAAAGGAAGGTTCACAATATATAATTCAAGACCCTGTGATGTGATCATCTGAGTATCAAGGAAGAAGAAAATGTCTTGGGAAATCCAGTCAGGTCACAAGATTAAAAAAAGAAAAAAAATCCCCAAGTATTCCAAAAATCTTGTTCATGCTTTTTTAAAAATTTTATTTCCCGTAATGGCCTGGAGAGATGCACCAGGGAGGAGTGCAAACTATGCAGTAGGATATAAAAAAGGTAGAGGAGAAAAACGCACAGGGTACGGTGTTTGTGTTACCGGTGGCCTCCTGAGTACCTCGCAGCTTCTTCTGCCAGTTCATCTCGTTGAAGAGATCCTCAGAGCGCAGGAAAAAGTCATTTATCTTGCTGCCCTGCTCGTCCCGCTCTGTGGTGTAATACACTCGCAATTTGGACTCTTGTGTGAGGAACTCGCAGATGTTGGGGACCGGAAACACAATCTGCTCCATGGTGCGATCCAGACGTACGATCTGAATACAACCACGACAGTTAGCTTCATGCAACAGTTAGATCTAAGCTCTGTTGACTGAGTGTGCGATATGGTCTTTTGCTGCATTGGTAACACATTGGAACTTTCTGCAAAGAAAAAAACTCCACCGACAACTTGAGCACAAATCGGTGTTAACAATCTGCATTCCTTCTGCTTACGAGGCCGCACCGGGAAATGAGCGAGCATGCCAAAGGTTTTTGGCATCCTGCTGGGATGAAACCTAATAACTGTGCTAATAAAATTTAAACAAAAACCCTTTTACGACACACATCGGGTGATCTCTTCACCAAAGCACGGCAGACAGCCAGAGATGACAGCAGCAAATACATAAAACTCCTCCACACGCAGCTCTGCTTGGCCGAGGCACGGCGGCTAAATGGCTGACCTCGATCTGAGCCGTGTGTTTGGCGTAGAACTCCAGCGCCTCGTCTCCCTCTCCGTACGTCCCCCCAGGCTTCAGCATGGCCTGCAGTTCCTTGTTGTGACGTGCCAACTGAAACAGACCAGACACAGATAATTAGCACTTCCATTATTTGTGAAGTCCTCAGAAAGGCATAGCTGCCGTTTATTCAAAGGTGTTGCACTAAGAATGGCTGTTTGTTTGCGTTAAGTTCAATGACAGTCTATGTCATCTTCTGTGTGTCTCGACAGTCTACGTCAAGAAGCTGTTGTAAAGAATACGGGCAGGCCTCTGGCTGCATTAAGATGTTGTAAACTTGTTTAAGCTCATAATCAGCTTTAATATTGTCAGACTAAGGCAGTTTTCACACCTCGTAGTCCAGTAGACTCGGTTTGACTAAAATTGCAACATTTGCTACCCTTTCAGCTGGTGGCGTTTGCTTTCACACTGCATGTTGTCAAAGGATCCAAACTAATTGTAAAACCTGTTCACCCTCTCATCTGTGGTGGCGTTGCACCAAGAACTACTGAAGGAATCGACATGAAAAGAAGACACTTAGCGTCACTTCTTTCTTTACCAAATGTAAACAAAAAAATGGAGTAAAGTCAGAGTTTAGCGGTTTAGCGTTTAGAGTTTAACGTCAGAGACGGTTCCTTTCCATCTCTGATAAAAGACCACGAGTCGTTTTCTCCCTGTGCTTCTGGACTATTATTTTGGCTCTATTGACCCACAATGCTCTGCACTCTTGTCCACCAACTACTTTTGGACCAGTCTCTGGTCCACTTGCACCCATACGTATATCTTAATCAGTCACAGGAAATGACACGTTGAAACAGTCACCTAAATTTGTTGGATGTTGAGTATTTTAAGCATGTATGAGAACTCAGAGGGGAGTGGTTCTACTTTGGGGGCTTACTTGATGTGCCAGAATGTAGATATTGTGTCCCACGTTCCGCGGAGACGCAGAATGTTCCTCCTCTCCATCTTCGCCCTCTTCAGGCTCCTCCACCTCTATCTCACCCTGCATGTAGGCTTTTTTGATAACTTCCACCTGCAAGGCTCCGCAAGGTCAGAAGAACACGAAATCAACAATGCTTGATGATTTTATGTGTGGTGTATGCTCACCAGCTCTTTGGGCCTCATGTTGTACAGAATCCTCTCAGCGTTCTCGCTGTCATGGCGACTCTCCATAATTGCAAGAAGCAGCTTTGAGGCATTGTTCTGGGGAAGAAATTAGTAAATAAAAAAGTAGTAGACATTTTTACAAATTTTTCATGTGCCAGTATTATATGGAACCAGTTCTGCAAGAGGTATTATTGGTATATTTTACTATTTCTTGAAGACTTTACAACAGCAGCCATATAAGATGCTGTAAAATGTTTAACTGAATGTAAAGATGCTATCACACCCTTTCCTGTCCTGATACATGTGTTGACGTGTTGGAAATTATCATAAATACATGATGAAATAAAATTACATTTTTTGAGTGTGTGTGTTGCTTGCTATGCAAACGTGTGAAATGGACAGTGTTTTACTTCATTCTGCCACGTTATTTTTCTTTTTATAACCGGTTGCTTTATCATTTTGTTTTTTACCAGGCTCTGAGTCTATGGTCCTCCAAGTGGTAAAAAAAAACTATTTGTTGAATTGATCAAAAAGCAGATCAAACTATTTGATCTAACCATTTCAAGAATTCAGATTGAAGAAGTGAGTTATCTTCATTAGTGCAGACAAAGGGACTGTATAGCAAAGCATGAGATTAATGTTCTTATTGCTATAGCATTTTAGTAGTCCTTGTGGTTTTTAATCACATCCTAGACTTGCAAAAACAGTCAGAGGCAATCGAATTACATATTGTCACCTTCTTAAAATAATGGCCTATATCATTATTTAGGCCATTATTTTAGGAAGGTGACAATCTGCTAAATTACAGATGAATAAGGACAATCGTGATCAATAATCGATTTTAACTAGCAAATCTTTGTCCAAAAACCAAAATTCCAGCTATAAATGTGATAATGTGACAGGGGTATAAGAATCCGAGTTGAATTACTGATTTATTTAGTTATGGTACTGTATGGAAATACTAATACATTTACTTTGCACACTTTTCTTCACACCCTTTTGTATTCAACCCCAGTTGCTCCGAGACAAACCGAGTGATTTTCTTTATTTGTCACCTTCTCTGTTAGAGCAATACATATTTCTGTGCAACTGAACAAATATTATTCTTATTTTCTTTTTTGGCACTTGTTGTGGCTGCATGTAGAAATTAGACCATCTGCCAGGCAATAAGGAAATAAACTGGCAAATCACAAATTCTCTCTGTTGAAAACCATCAAATTGACCAAAGACCACTCACTTTGAGCTCCAGAACAAGGTCCATCCTCTTCTTACCCAGCGGGTTGATGTCGTTGAGAATGAGAGCAATGATGATATCAATGCCATTGCACTCATGAGTGGCTATGCAGTTCTGGAAAGCGAAAAAAAATTAGTTTTTATTTTACAAATTACACAGATTTTTCATATCTAAAGCCATTTAAATGTTATAGATCACGTATGAACTTGAAGTAGGGTAGTGTTGGCCTAACGGGGTTTTGAGTTGCACATTTCATCTAAGCAAACCACAGCCGTTCTAAAACACAAAACAGATCCAACCACAGAGGAGCTGTCTGAAGATAATGAAGATAATGTCTTCATGAAGAAGCTGATGAATAATGCTGTTCATCAGCAGCTGAAGCTGAAGAACAATGCATATGACAATGACCGATGGTAGAGAGGGGAGCTCAAGGTTGGTCTGCGGTTACAGGACCAACGCAAGTTGCAGTCTTTCACTCCACTATTAAATCCTCAGAGTACTGAATTTTTACAGAGCAAAATGTGAGGGCCTATATGTGCTACTACAAGACAAAGTTCAGGACACTTGTCTATGTATGAGGTTGCATAACCTCAAAGTGAAGAAGGGTTCAAAACAAAAGCATTTCGAAATGTTTGCATGGTTGCACTGCAAAGAAAAACACAAATTCCTCTGCTTGGAATTTTCTCAAAGTCTTGATTTTATATTCCCTAATAACTTCTATGGGTTTAAGAGTCATGAGGACAGCTGTAACAGGCGTAACACTGAACATGAAACCACAGTGGTGTGGTTGGGCTGTGAAGACTCATCAACTTTTGGGAGTAGGTAGTTTGTGAGATGAGTTTTAACCCGACTATTTCAGAGACACACGTTGTACCACCTTTTGCTTCCTCTCCCAAAGGTTGAATAAAAACACATCCATGTAGTCATTCATTAAATCTTTTCACAAAGGAAAAGAAAATAGTAAAAACAAATACCATAAAAAAATATACAAAAAAAATCTGAGATACTGAAAATGGGTTGTTTTTACATCTGATAGAGACTGTTCGATTGGTGGCCATTGGTGGTAAAACTGCGACATTTATCACATTTTCAGATGGCGTGTTTTTTTTTCACTCTGCACCATGTCAAACAAACAGAACCCTTTGAAAAACCTGTTTACGCCCCTCGACTGTGAGGATGGTGCACCAACGATCACTGAAGGAAGCAACACAAAACACCCCTGAAGAAAACACTGAGCGCAACTTCCTTCTTCACGAAATGTAAATAAAAATGAAGTAGCGTCAGATTTTAGCGGTTGTAGGACTGTCTTCGGCAAAAGACAATGAGAAAATTCTAGTGCTAGCACTAGTCACATGTTTGTTTTGGTTTATTTTCCCAGGATGCCCAGCGAAATAGTGAGCTTCCTGTTTTTGGAAAACTTTGTAGCCCGCTTGTTGTTACCATATGCATTCAAACCGAACCAGAGTTCACTTCAACAAACCGAGACCAAGGTTTTTAGGCGGACCGGTCCCTTTTTTTGGTCCGCATCAGAGAAAGATTACGCATTCATGACTTCCCAAGTAAACCAGACTTTCTAAGCTAGCAAACTAGGGTTAAATTAAAGCGGACCAAACATGGTTGGTGTGAATGCAACCTTAAGTAACTAATTTTAATGTGGCCATTACAAAATCAATAAGTAAGGACATAGAAAGGATTTTCAGTAAAAGAACATTGTGGGGGTCGTAGAAAACGTGTGGAGGAAAATTTTCTGCTCACATGAGACTAAAGTGAACCTTTTATCGCCTTCATGCTAAACACTATGCTTTAAGTACTGCACATCACACCAACATCGCAATGAAACATGACGGTGGCAGCAACATACAAGTAAGCTAGCCAGAATTGGTGGAGGATGAATGGAAGTAAATACAGGAAAATCCAGAGGAACTTTCAACTAAACGAAGGCCACAAGCAGGAAGTCAAATATGGATAACTATTAATTGTACTGAGAAGTCACAAGGGCACATGTAGGTTTATTTCTGTTTTAATAAGATTCAGGGATAATTCATTCAGCCAGAAGAATAAACAAGATATTTAAGTGTTCCCCCATGTGAGCCTAAGGACTCACATGACTTGAAGCAGGTCAATGACTAACCTGACCCCAACGACTTTTACGTCCTTTTGCTTCTTTCGAATCTTCATGGTTCGTGGCAAACAAATCATTTGTGTCAGCACCACCGCTTTCATTCAGGACTGAAATACTGCTGGTGACATCGTTACGCTGCCAGACACTTATCTCAGTGTTTTCCTTGTTACAGGATTTAAATAGAGAGCCGCCTTTAGTTTGGCAATCCCCTTTCCAGCACCGTCTAGGGGAACTGAAATCACTTCATACAGCCACTGGCTTTATTCAGTCACCAAGTTCAGACTTGATCAGGATGTTATGACAGAGTGACTCGAAAAGAACCAATCAAAACTACATTTTCACAATCATTGCTTAAAATGATAATTAAAAAAAACACACACCTAGAACTTAATACAAATGGTAAGCATTGTAATTCTGACGTCAAACCATAACTCTTCTTGCACAAGGAGTGTTCAGAGGAGATTTATCACCTGGTTCTCGTGACACGGGCCCTGGCAGTACTCAGTCAGGCTTTCCACAGTCTGATTGATTAGTCCGACGTTCTTCTCGTTGATGTAGAGTCCCAGCAGCCCCAGTCCCCCGGTGGTGCTGCCACAGATGCAGTCCAGGAACTGAAGAGTCTCACACACCAGATTATAGTTGTTTTTGTTGTTCTGATTGCGCAAGAAGTTCTGGAGAATGACAAGGAAAAGTGGGAAAATATTAATAGATTAATTCTCTCAAAAGCGGTGCGTATGGAAATTACCTCAAGTAAGGTTTGTGCCCTTATGAGAGTAAATAAAACAATATCTTGAAAAATTATTTACATCTCTTTAGATTTTTAAATAACATTTTCTCACATGACCACAAATTTCAGTGCAGGATTTTATGCAATAGCAAAAAATAACAAGAACATAACAACTGAGAATAAGAAGGAAAATAATAATTTCTTTTTCTTATAAAAGTTGCAATGTGTATTTATATACAGCCCCCTCAGATTATTGTTTAAAATATTATAAGTATTTACTCATTAATCTTTGCTACTGACTACTTAAAGACCTGTGATGAATGTATTTAAGACTAACTTTATTGTCCACCCTTGAGACTCTTTAAGATACATTTTTATTCATTGGCTTTTAACACACAATGAAAGTTTTGCTTCTACTTACGCTATTGCATTTACTGTTTCTATTGTTGTCTTTTGTTCTTTCCATATTGTGAATGTTTATTTTCTGTACAGCACTTTGCTGCAGCTACTTTTTATATAAGTGCTTTATACACTATCATGTTAATACAACGGGTTGTACTGGATTTTATTTAGAGTTACTAGAGCAAATGGGGTTGAATGCAAATGCATGGCAAATTTTACAAAGGTTTACAAAGGTATGCATCCTTTTCCTTACACTTTTCAGCTATGCACTTATTTGTGTTGGTCTATCACATAGCATATCAATCATAGACATTTAAATTTGGGAGTTTAAAGGGACACAAAATGCAATAATTTAAATGGTTTGCATACTTTTCTAAAGCACTGTTTTACAAAAGGATGTTTTAATATCTTACGCCTTTTGGGAGGAGATGGCGATGAAACAGGGTCATCCAGACACCCTGTTTTAAAAATACCCGTCCCAGTTTAGAGAGTAAACAGAATCTGTGCGTGAAGGAAGTGTTCTGTCTGGGCTGCAGGAGCTTACAAATACACACCATCATAGTGAAACCAGACCAAGACATTAAAGATATGGAAACAGCAGCATCAGGAAGTTCTGCAACTGGTAACTATTTTCAACACAGTTTCGTTTCTGTATAACCAAGCGCGATGATTGAGTTTCAAAGCGGCGGGTTAAGGAAGACCTGCTGTCGACCCATGAGAGGTCGGGGGAACAGTTTATGCACGCCAACGTCCCCCGCAGTCAGAGTGATAAACGCCGGCTGACCTGCAGGTCTCTGTTGTGGTTCTCGCAGAGCAGCTGCATGAGGCGCAGGATGGGCTGCATGATGGTGATGATGACACTCATCTCGCCTTCGTCTTGGCTCTTGTCGGCGGTCGGAACGGGGGCGCCGTCGGCGGCGGCTGCCTGGTGCTCCTCGGCCTCCGCCTCTCGACGGTAGGTGGTGTAGGCCTTCTTGGTGACGGTGGAGGCCTCCACCAGCTGCTCCTTCACCTCCTCGGTCACCATCGCAACCACCGGCACGTCTTTCACTAACCAAAATTATAGAAAAGTGAGTCAAATAGAGACAATTATGGAAATGAGATTCTTCATTTGACAAGCAGTATGGTATTCATAAAACAACCTAAATATTGCCACACTGTACTCCTACTGTACTAAGATCTGCCTCATTATTGCTGCTGTTAAACATTTTGTAGTGCACAATTACAGCAACATTAAGCATATTTACAGATGAGGGAGGCAGATGAAATAAAGTGCTACGTAGAAAACTGACAATTTTTTATTTTTTGCATCAGGGATCCACATTCGAGTTTATTGCCTCTTCAAATCCTAATTTGATGATATTTCAAACTCCTTAAAGTTTCCTCACCTTTCTTCCGTGTGGGCATGTCTTTGTCCGGCGGTTCCTCGTCCTTCTTCTTGCTCCCCAGGTCGCTGGTGTTGACCGTCACAGTGGCTTTAATCTCCTGCTGGGCCAGCTTCATGCGCTCATAAAACACCTTGAAGAATTTCTCTGACTTGTTGTCTCCAGTTAAACGATTATAAAAGGACCTCTGGGAGAACAAGCGAAGCAGACAAAAAGGCACAATAATTACTACCCCTAAAGAAGGACATCAGTGGAATTCAACATTAGTCTCTTTGTTTTGAGAATTACAAACAAAAAGAAAGATATGAGGTGTTATAGTTCTTCTCTAAACGAAGTCTGTATTTTGAAGAGCTATCTAGCAGCTGAAAAAGTTAAATTCTTTGAAGCTACTATTTAGCATTATAGTGCTAAATACTAGCTTTGTACATTACCTTTGAAGCTAATATTTATCACTGGAATACTAAGTATTAGCTTCAAAAGTGTCTGCTTTAAACTTCACACACATATATTAGACTAATTCAGCAGCATGGTGGCTGACAGGGACTGATAAGATACCAAAGATTTATAGTCATGTAAATATTATGTCTAGCCAGCTGTTTGCAGCTAACAATGCTAAAGCTAATGTTTGCTTTTCAGCCGTGTATTGGCTTTCAATTAAAAGGCTGTTCCACCATTGTTTTGGGTTTAGGACAGTATTTGGTTGTCTCTAGAAAAATGTAACTCTTTTTTGTCAAGCCACAAATTGATATACAGATTTTCTAAAACACTTCTTGGATTTACTTTGTTTATTCAGTTTGTGAAACACACAAAATGGGGGCATTTTCAACGCTTTACAGGCACCTTGGAATTAGAAAATTCAAATTTTCTAATTCCAATTTTGTATATTAGTTTAGCCTAAAGAAAATTTTTAACAAAAACTTTGCTGAGGATTTATTAAGTATTTATTTACTTTGTAAACCTTCGAAGGCAGAGCCACTATATTGCAACACAGCTTCCTGCCACAAGCTGTTAGAATGATAAACCTGTGCTAAGTTTCGGTACAACATCACTGCAATTATGCACTGATTCACCTAGTAAGTGCTTTTGCGTTTGCTTTACAATGAACTGACAATAGGCGGATTTGATTTCAATTCATCTATAAACACTGGCCTATTTGACTGGAATAAAATGTAATACTACTTATCCTCTACGTCGTTAATGACTTATTATACAAACTACAACCTAATGCCATCTATTACGCCCAGCAGTGTATTATGCAGGACTTGAAATAATCCTGTTTATTGAAACAATATTTCTGTTTGACATCCTTTAAAGTGATAATATCCAGTTCTACTTAATACATTTTAATGAGTTCCAGTGAGGCTCTTTAGTCAGATTAAAAGTATATTTAATAATGACCATTTTTGAGCAGACAAAACATGCTTTTCATTTGTCAACACATTTCTATATTAAAAATTAATGTTATTAGTAAGTCTGTCGCTATGAGCTGTTAATCACTAGATAAATTAAAATGAGTTTGATCATTTCCATGCTGATGATTTATTTCTGATACATTTTATTTATAACTTGGTTGTGTGGTTTTTTTGGTTCCTGTTTATGTATTGTTTTAAATATACGGTATTATTTGAAAATGGTCTCAAAACAACTAGATTATTATTAATTGCGACTATAACCGGGACAATTTATTGTCAAGCAAATTATGTTAACATAGCAGGCCCATCTATTGGTCTGATGTAATACTCTAATCAGGAATGTTGCGTTTTCATGAGCTGTGAACAGAAAATCAGCATAATTAACAAAAGTAAAGGTTTGAACACACCGGTCTCTGTGGAATCAATCTACACAGTGTGCTTCACGTAATGAGATGAATTACTGGATAATACTCTACTGAATACAACTTCCCTTGTTATTTCTTGCAGATGACTCTTTTTATTGTCTTATTGCTTCTGTGGCAAAGCTGTGAGTCAGTTGTTTGGTTAGACACGGTTACATAAGAGTCCTTTCACAGGAAAACAAGCTTAGCACTCCTCCTCGCTCACCTGACCCGACATTACCCTGTGCGCCCTCTGACCCCTTGGCCAGCGACGTATTTGTGGCATGTTGCAGAGACTGCCGGGTGTCGACGTCTATGAGCTGCTCTCTCCATCGACAGCAGAACCCAAGACGAGATCTGGGATTAGCCTGCAGCCGACTACTAAAGGCTTCTCAGGCGTGCAACCAGTCCCACAACTTGTCCACGTGCTGCACATGCACATACCTCAAAAGCGAGCACGCTTTGAACACAAGGCTAGCGGCTTCAAACGCAAACTGGGCTAGACCCTAATGGAAGTTTGGCACATGTAATTACTTCGGTAAGTTGGGGAAGTTGGCCGAAGAAATGAGAGGGAATCAAATGTTCTACACTTAGTGCGAGTACACGGACTGTAATCTTGTGCGACAGCGTTAGGGTTACGTTTTATTTTTTCCTGCAACCCACTCGTCTGTTCTGCCCCATTTTCCTTGCAACAATCCCACCCCCCGTCCTCGTCCCCCTTTACGTAAGACATGTAATCAGCTGAGTGGTTACAGTGAGGGCACACAGCACCTCAGCTCTAAACACTGTTACATCAGCCCACAGAGGCCGAGCTGAGGAGAGCCAGATGCAGGGGAGAGAGAGAGAGAAACACAGAGAGAGGAAAACCCTGCCCTACTTTCATTGCCAGAATGGCACGAAGGGAACGTGTGGTGTGAGAGGAAAAGAGTCCGAAAGTAGGAAGGGAGGTGGGGCCCGGGGTTGATGTAAGCAGAACTTATCACGTAGATTCTGGGGCAGTTTGGAAAGCCTGTTGCATAAGACCCTTTCTAGGTTCAGCCTAACTAAATTACTTGTCTGAGATAGGGGAAATGTCTAAACAATGAAACACACAGCTGAAGTATCATATCAGCGCAGGGAATCTTTGATAGCAGCGAACAGGGCCGGCCATTGAGTGCAGGCATGCAACGTGGGCATGGCAAGTCCTGAGGAAAACGGATCCCCTTCATATGTTAAAATGTTTTTCTCCTCTTCCTTTATGCAACCATTCTTGCTTGTTTCTGGGACATTTAGTGATAGCGATCTGCTTAACAAGCAGGCTTTTTTTTTTAAGGAGGAAAAACTCCGAAGAACAGAACAGCTCCAGGATTCAGCGTATTAAAAACAGAACTCATGACTGTGTCCATAAAAACTAAATTTCTTCACCAATGTGAAGGCATTCATTCTGTCAACACTCGGCAGTAGATTTCTGCCCCCGGGGCAAAAGAAATGGCGTACAAATTTTGTATGGAGGCCCTGTTTGCTCTGATTCCGGGTGGATATCAGACCTCATTTGTTTTTAACCAAAGTGAATCTGCTGATGACTATCGCCGCAAGGTAAGACCGGCAGAAGCTTGCTCAGACTGGCCTAATTTGCATATAAAGTTGCAGTTCAAGGTTGGATTTACAAATTGATTTTAACGTTGGCATGAATTTAAGCGCAAGAACGGATTGCCTCGCTTATACCTGTAAAATACCTGCATGGTTTAAAAAATGTATTGATTAAATGCAAGTTCAGTTTCACAGCTTTTTTCTGTCCGGTGGCTAAAGTGCCAAGCAAAAGTTTTCATACTGCTTTAACTTTTACGTTACAACCACAAACCTCAATGTCTCAATTTTATAATCGGAAGACCAATACCAATAGACGGATTCAATTCAAAAGTCCTTGAATGCACATTCATATTTTATACTGGATGCACAAATATGAAAATTGGGCCAATATCAATATCCGACATTGGTGTTATGGCAATTACTGATATTTATCGGCATTGTATATATTTTATATATTTCACCAACCGTGACACCTTGGAAAAAACAAAAACAAAACACAGCTGATATCACCACAGCGACTTAATCTACCCACAATCCTGTGCTGCATTGCTGTCACTGTCACATGACCAACCTTCTCCTTTATCCCTATAAAACAAAACCGCAACAAGATGCAAATAAATATCGGTTGTTAATATTAATATCCCCTATTTATCGGGCTGATACCGATATGTTAAAAAAAAAGATCAATATTGACCAATACAGTTATGAGTGTCCATGTAATACGGAGTCCTACAAATTAGTAGGTGCGGAAGTACATCATTGTATATGTACAACAAAAAATATACAAACGTTTGAAGCTCCTCCAGAGTTAGCCACATCAGCAGAGATCCACCAGTTTGTCTATGGGAAGAGTGTTGGTCCCACACTCTAGAAAACTATGAGTCACTTCAGAGTGGCAAGAAGAAAGCAGTCGTTGAACTAAAGCCTCAACAAGTTTGGTCAGAATTTATGGAAAGAATGACTGAGCTAAACACAGGGCAATTGCACAACACACCCTGTAAAAACACTTAACAATGAGACACAAGTTCACCTTGAAACAACAGAATAGTTTAGATCCACATTCACAGCACTGAACTACTAAATATGTTGAAAACCTGCACAGAGCACTGCAAAGTTACAACTTACTTTCTAGCAGCACATCAATGTGCTGCTAGAAAAGACAGAAAAGAAACAAACTCAAAAGAAAAGGCCTCTACTTCCGATGTGATTAACCTCTCTAGACAATGTGTTCAGCACGTGCTTCTCCCTAGTGCCTGTTGAGTCATTCTTAAAACGAGCAGTCAGTCAGCCAATTAGCCTGAGCTTTCTCCACAGGGAAGATTAACCCTCTTTGTGTATCACTACGGAGCCATTAAGGCCGCCGAGAGCTGTGCAGCTCCTCCTGTTGCCAGTCATGTAAGCTCAGACCGACTCGCCACTCTCTCTCCTAATCTGCGGGATCAACATGGGAGGCACAGCGGGGACCTTCTCTCTGATTATTTAGCGCGTCTACTTTTCTCTCCGCTTCCTGTCAGATGCCACTCTGGCTCCTGGCATCAACACGAGCCAGTTATGTAAGGCCTGTTTATACCATCAGCTATCTGGTTTTATCCGCCTCGGCAGCCTGACACCTCAGTGAGTGACAAAGCCATCTCTGTTCCTATTGGGTAGCAAAGCTTGGATACTCTGCCACCGCCCAGCTACCCATCCACTGAGATCTACTCCTCGAAGCGGTCACAAGACAGCCACAGTTTACCGATCGTTTAAAGAGCCTTCTCAGAAATATGGACAGGCAACTAGCCAATCAAAGTCACCGAAGTATAAAGTAAGCACAACAACCTGACCAGAAATAAGCAAACTGCCTTAAAGTGTAACATCTGAAAAGGAGCAATGCTTGGATGTGTTGTGGCCAAAAGGAGAGCTGGCATGTTGACGGTGTTAATGCCTGGAAACTCACTTTGCAGAATCTTTTTAAAGCTTTCCAAGAGGTGACCGAGCCGTGAACTTGAACCAATCAGAGGTGGAGGGAGATCAGTCTGGGAAGGGATAGCTGCGTGCCACAACAAGCCTCTCCAGTAACATTGGCGACACCTGTTTGCTCCTATGAGTTTCAGGGATCTCATGCAGTGAGAAAGTGTTGAAAAGATGTTCTTTATGCAATGAGGAGCGGAGACGATATACTTCATTAGTCTAATAACAGAAACAGGCTCTCATTAAATAAATAAATACCTCCACAGTGTAGGAATATGCTTGTTTGGATTGACAGGACGTATATTTAGGAATGGTAATGGAATTTGATAAGGAGCGTTTGAATAGAGTGTGTACCGTGTTTAGTTTTTTTGTCAATATAATTGAGACTTTACCTTTGTAATGTGAACTGATTATTTGGGAACTTTTAATCAGTAATTCAGATTTTATGGCCCTTTATCTTAGCCGCTCTTCAAATAGGAAAGACAAGAGAACAGGCCTTTCCTGTAAAGGGTCTTCCATACTTTACCTGGAGCTGACACACAGTTACATGGCTGCAGGATGTTCATATTCACACACACTTTTCACACTCCCCACAGACCACGTCGGGGTACCACTCTGGCTTCAGTATACGTGAAGTCCTCAACAATACAGCTAACAAAACAAGAGTGCCACACCCTTCTGCAGGCAGCATTCTCCATGGACAATGGCTTTACAATTTCTAAGAGTTTTTAGCCATTTAGCAATCTCTGTAGGCATTTTGTGAAGAGTCTTACAAGTGTACGTAATTTCTCACTGGGTCTGATAAACATTTGCCCCTAAAAAGCTTTTGTTACTGCAGATACAAAAAAACAGGTAGTTGGAAGAGAAATAATTTTCACTAAGTGCTGACGTCAATGGCAGTCAGTTTCAACCCTTCGAATGAAGTATGAAGAGCCTGAAGGCAAACAAAAGTCAGGAACGGAAACCCTGTATCTCAGAGAATAAACTTTAATATATTTTGGCACTAAGCCAATCGGTGATTTATAAAACAGAAGTATTTCACAGAGCTGTTGTTGCATCAACTTTGCAGATGCCACAGGTCTTCTGGTTCTGGTCTGCTGTGGATCCCCAAACCAGAACCAAACATGCAGATGCAGCGTTCAGTTTCTATGTTCTACTAATCCGAAAACTGCGAAACTGCTGAAACACCGAGTTTCTTTAAATCAAGGCCATAAAGCAACCTGTCTAGAGCTGCTTTTGAGTAGCAATAAGTTACATTTGATGATGGCAAACTGATACAGTTTGATGATGGCATTTGACAAAATGTAACATTTATTGCTTGATTCATCATTGATTTTCCCTGGAAGAGCCGGACAAAGCAGCTGGGGCGGGAAGTCTGGGGCCGCTGCCTTGGCGATCCGACCACAGATAAATGGAAGGTGACGGATGGATGGAGGTAGAGTCGTATACCATCAAGAAAACATCTATTTGCAATATTGTTGCTGAAATATCACAATGCTGACATCTGTTCAAATGATTCCACATTTTCTTTTCTCCTCCTTCATTTTTGTTGAGCCCACAATTAAAGTAAAGGGTTTGTTCAACGTACATGAAATGCAACAGCTTTGATGGTCATGTCATTGCTTTTTGAAGTTCATTTTGTTTTTTGCTTCTCAATCGACCATTTGAAACATTTGTGCATCCTGTTCTAACCACAGGAACAAAGATGAAGAAACCATAGCAACCAGTTGTAATAAACAATGTTGTGCGTGAATATTAAATCTAGATACTTTTGAAATTGTGATACATTTTAATTATGAAATAAAGAAAAAAGCAAGTGACCGATTGTCAGGCAAGTAAAATCAAAGAGGAATGAATAAATCAAGTGCCAGTTTGCTTGTTTTCTTCATGAGGAGTGGTTTTAATCAACAGTTAATGATGTCATTTGTTGCTAAATACTGGGCGGATGCATTTCAGATGCTCGTTATCCTCATTTTAACAGTTTAGTCTCGAGTTATAGATGTTAGTCGCTGCCATTTCCTTCCAGCGATAAAAGCCAATTACACGTACCCTACAAATCACAACATTATGAGGCGCAGCGCTTGCTAACGGCCATGGTGTTTCTCAGCAGCTGTCACAAATTCCTTTGAAGAACGGCCCGAGACACTTTCTTCCTGTCTCAGCGTGATTTTTGTTTTTTTTGGTGAGAACTGCAGTGGCGACACGCTCGGCTGAAATCAATCACCCCTCCGAAGCAAACAATTGGAGCAGAGTTGGCAAGCGGGTGTGAAGTGGGCGGAGCGTCACGAGCGGCGCTCCATTGTCACCAAACGTGCTGCTGAAATTCGCCGGTTCTGTGATTCTAACACATTTTGTCACAGGATGTGGTGGCCTGAGTGGTTGACTTGTTAAAGGCTGATGGATGGGGGTGGAGGGGCTTCATCTTTGCGACCATAGCATGAAACTGTCTAATGAAAATATTTCCTGCCTCGCTTTCAATTTCTCATCTGAACGCTGGCCTTGTTCACACAAGCGGCTTTTTAAGTGCGCAACAATCTCTGCACACCTGTGAAGTTAATAATTTTGCTGCTTCCCTGTAACGCACCTGGATTGTACAGTCAAAATCCAGCTCATCAAGTTCCATGCCTTCAACCTTTACCGGTTAAATCTCAGCTGGCCACATTTCATAAGCTTAATTCTGGCTCGTTTCAACCTGAATTCAAGCTCTCACTTCAGCTTTTCTTTTTTTTTTTTTTTTTTTTTACATCTCCTCTGTTGGTGTGCAACAGAGATAGATTACGTCATTGTTTTATTAATGCTTGTTGTGTTTTCTGCTTCTCAATAAAATCAATCATTTGATGCATTTGTGCAGCATGTTTTGCACACGGGAACAAAGACGAGGAAGAAACCGTAGCAATAAGTTGTCATAAACAGAGTTTTTTGTTGTTTTTTCCACCCACATAGCTTGTTGGCTTGTTTACAACTCCGGTTTTGCCCTGAAAACAAACGTTCAGATCGCTCGCATAAATCTGTGTTTTTCTGCTGTTTTTTCCATTCATGCAACAATGGGCCCCTCTGTCCTGAAAGCGGGGCATGCAACCGGTTGTGCAAGACAGGAAAATGTGATGGATCTGCTGATACATAAAGTTTTTATTTTATTTTGGATCACAGATAATATTTACACGAAGCTCAAACGTAGCACAATGTTGTTTAAGAAAATATCAGTTAATTTCATGTCCGCACATAACTTTGGTACAATTTTTTTTAGTTAAACAAAACGCTGAACTTTTCTGCAAGACATCCTGTAATATACATGCAAATCATTTGTGGGCGATTATTTATGACAGTCAAATCTTTGCTTCAAATAAAACCTTCCTTGATAATTTAACGTGCACGTTTAGAACATTTCCATATTGTTGAAGACCAATAGAGGAATTTTTTTTATTTCAGAAATGTTCTACTGAAATAGTATGCCATGTGCTGTACAGAAAATGAGTTCCTTTGCATAAAGTTCTGCTTCAAGATTGTGGCCATGCTGGTTTTGCCAAGCTCAGCATTCAGCTAATCTCCTCTCTCTCTTCTTCTCCTCACAATACCTCATAGATTCCTCATCTATGAGGTCAGATCAGAGTTTGTGGGGAAGTCTAATAGTGATTTAATGGTCAATAAAGGAGGAATTTGTACTTTAGAAAAATGTGGTCAGGTCCCACATCATGCTGGAAAATGACTTTGGGATCATAAAGCTCATCAGCAGTGAGCAGTTAAGCTGGGCGATGTGGCTTAAAAATAAAAATCTCCAATTTTAAATGGCTTCTTTTCCCTCCCGTTTTCTTTTCTAATAAAAGATATTACAGAAAGTATTTTCAAAAGTGGCTTTTTTTTTCTTTCAATCATACGAAGAAAAGAAAAAAAAGCGAAAAATTTGTTCTCATTGTCGTAGTCGCATGACAAAAATCGCATCGTTCGACTTCTGTCCAACCTTAACTAATGTGCACCAGTCAGCGTCTTACGCCCATAAAATTTTATCTGGTGCGCACAAGATAATATGTGTTGTGCAGCAAAAAGTATCTGGTGAGAATGTTTTTTGAAATATCTCATTGTCCCTCTAGTGGTTCTGTTCAATCATTCCCTCTGGGACGTGTATGACAGACTATTAGGGAGCGGCGATGTGACTTTTATGACTATATGACTACGTTGTTTAGTCATAAATGATCAGAAAAAAAGTGCAATTCTACCAATAGAACGTTTTAATTTTAAGAGACAAAGAAGTGGATTTAACAAGAAAAAAAAGCTTCTGTAGCGTTACCAAGATCTGACATAACCAGCTGGTTTTCTTTGAAACAGATTCAGTCCTTTGCTTAATTGATCCAAAGTCCTGCTACTGATAATAACTGGGTGCTGATGTGATAAAATATGAAATACTTCCTTATTTGTAAAACTGATACCAAAGTACGATACTCAACATTCCTGATTTAACTTTTTTGTAATTTTTGTGTGGAAGAGTCTGTAAAATTGCCACTTTATTCTGAAAACACAAGGAGTGCATTGGTGGGAGAAAAATAATTAAAAATCTGCACCAAAAATTCTGCAAATTTCTGGACTAAATATCCTTTTTGATCATCCACCGTTTTTGAAGAAAATCTAACTTTTTGTAGAAAACGATAATAGAATTTCAGCAGCTGCAATAAACAAAATGAGAAAAAAAATTTAGTTTTAATTTCAGATTAAATGAGTAAAATACGTTTTTTATATTGTAATTTCTTGTTCTGCATGTTGCAACACCAAATTCTAATATATGACTCCAAAATACATTAACGATCTGCTGTTATTGTATCGAGGTTCCAGATCAATTAAGTGTTCTGGTTCTGGTTCTGCTCTGCATCAGGAGAACCAAACATTGAGATGCAGCATTCAGCTTCTATGCTCTACTATTCAGAAACAAGTTTCTAGAAAACTGCAAAACTGCTGAAACACTGAGTTCCTTTAAATCAAGTCTAAAAGAGTCGACTTTGATTAGTAGTAACTGGAACATTGATCAACACATTTGATGCATATCGATGATTTTAATGATGGCATTTGACAAAAATAATGTTTATCGTTTGTTTCATAATTGGTCATTTTTTTATGATGTAAAGCACTTTGAACTGACTTGTTGCTGAACAAAAAGACAAAATGACAGTTAAGTCCTAAAGTTTCATAGAAGCAGGTCTAAGCTCAGGCCACAAGAAGTGATGTTTTCTCAAGTCGCATCACAGAACCTGCTGAAACCAAGTTTGTGGGTTGGATCTTTCACTGCCCTCTTCCCATCAGCAAAGCATGACACAGTTAAGATTCTGGCAGGAACGCCGGGCGGCCCGAGGCTCTGGGCGTCACTGTTCCAGGCAGCTCTGCAGCTTATGTAACCGGGAGTCAAGCCAGTGTACACCTAAGGAAGTCAGGTCTTGTCAGGTAACAACAACATGCAAATGGAGAGCGCATTATGCAAGATAGCCGGCAACATCACACACACTGCACAAAACCACAAACCAGAATGCCCTGATAGACGGTTTTTACGAGCAGCACGCAAACACGCACATGAAGCATGCAGACACACCGGCGCAGGCCAGCAGTACACCCTGCGACACTGAAATGATTCCACTGCAAACAGTGGCTCTCTTGTCCTGAAAACTTCCGTCTGCGAGACTCCCAGAGAGTTAGGGTTGCCTTGGTAACCCTAGGCGAGCTGCGGGGAAGCAATGATGCATTTGTCTGCACAGCTTGGAACTTTCCCAGAAATCCCGTGTTCTTGCTTTTTTGTTTGGCTTTCTTTTTTTTCCTCCACCACAAAACAAAATGTGAATAACAATTAAAAAAAACAAGTCAAGGTACTTTCCTACACCTGGCTGCAGATTGACCACAATATTCCTGAACCTGAAAGGTGTGCGCAGCGACATATCTGAATTCAGATTCCAATCGTGCCTGACACGCATGCTTTGAGTAGTCATGTAATCAAAACAAACACACATATGTTTCACCTCGACTGAAACTTCACACCCACAGAGAGTTGGCTGGGTACGCATGAACTCGGTGACCTGCGCTCACCTGGATCACTGTGTTTCCGCCCTCCAGCAGCGCGATGGCCAGCAGGATGCTCTCCTGGAAGATGCGGTCGCTGGTGGCGTTCATGATGAGGTCGATCACCAGGTCGGAGGCTCCCTCTTTGTCGAGGTGGCACTGGACCTCAGCCAGACTCAGCTCTCCCCGACCTCCGATACCGGAGCTCACCACTGGAGGCGAAGAAGTCAAACCTATCAGAATCCACATTCTGGAACATTTGTGTAAGGAGCAAAACATGGTTGCAAACGTCTCACCAAATTATCACAGGAAATGTTATTATTTTATAAATTATAAACAAATTTATTTACATTTTTTTAATGTTAAAGCGTTATCCATTTTCCAGGCACATGGTGCTAAAAAATGCCACTATCAAGTAAGTATGTTAACCTTAGATGTAAAAAAAAAAAAAACCTATATATGTCAAATGTGACTTTAAAAAAATTTACTTCAGGATTTAACACCTTGAAATTGGGCCTTTGGCTCTTTAAGAACTCCTGCTCTTTCTGAAACTCAGCCTTCAAGAAGTCATCACCACATCGCTCTATTAACCCTTCAACAAAGTTTTTACCAGCAATGCACTGAAAAGTAGCTCATGTAATGAGCTCAAACCTGTTTGCCAATTGCTGCTGGCTAGTCTGAAGGAGCTTAGTGGCGGTGCTAGGTTTTTTTTTTTCTCTCTGTTTCACTATATTCTTCTGTTTTTTGCTTTATGACATTCTGTTGTGATTTTTTGTTTTTGTTTTCTGAGCATGAGAATTTCTTCTCAATTGACTTCTTTGGTTAAATAAAATGAAAACATTTACATCTGTGGTTGTAATGTGACAAAATGGGAAAAAGTTCATGAAGTGTGAATATTCTCGCGAGGCACTACGAGAAAGAAACAAAACCTCCTCATGTTAAAAGAACGGAGTAACCAGAAAAATGCACGATCAAAACAAATAAGGCAACATGTGGGCGCTTTATTAGAGGAGGCTGCAATTAAACGATCTATTTGGAGGGGAGGTTTACAGACTGACTCATGCATTCAGACGCCACACAAGAACCACAACACTACAAGCTCCTTTAATCCACAGAGGTATTTTAATTCCCACTGCTGCCGCCATCCGACGCACAGCAGCAGCAGAGGGAGGAACTGGTGACATAACGGCACCCGTCAGAGCCATCTCTAGCAGGGCAGGCGGCCTGAATCAACAACGTGTCCCGTTCTGCATGGCGCTTGGAACGCCGGTCTCCTAGCAACGACACGGCCAGCGTTGGGCCAAGGAGAGAGCCTTGAGGAGGCTTAAAAGGAGCGCAAGGTCCCTGGTGTGAATTAGGTCCTCTGTTTTCCCTGTGCATTACAGACTAAATGATGCAATACAAACTGGACGGCAGTTTCCCATGCATTTATGTTCTGTTTATTCGTCTGAGAATCTGATTTGTGAAGTGAAAATGTGTGACCTTGAGCGGCAGACTCGACCCACAGTCTGTTCCCTGCTACCCACTGGAAAGTGTCAGCGTTATCTATGTCTTTTCCGTGTAATCTGGGTACTGACAGCCGTTTCTGACATGAAACAACTCAAAACAACTCTTTGACGTCAAATTTTCAACTAATTTCTTTTTCAAATTTACTCATTGAAGGCCAGTTTTGAAGCACAAACACTCAACTGTTATTGTGCTAAAAAAAAAAAAAAAAAAAAAAAAAAAAATAAAAAAATGGGTAGCTTGTAAGAAATTCAATTGATATTTTTTTAAAATACCACTTCCATATTCATATCAATGCATTACAAAGACCAAGACTTGCATTGCACTTTTAAATGATAACGTATTTGGAACATCTTGACTAAACTTCCCCTTCTAGGGAGCTCTTTGAGAATTTGCAAGTTTCACTTTTGCTAATCAAATAGAGCGTTAGATTGCCTAAAAAAACAAACAAAAAAACAATCTCTTTATACAACACCCCATATTATAGCTTCAGATTAAGACAAAAAAGAAAACTTCTGTTCTAGAAACATCAACATGTTCATTAAAAACTTCATTAGTTGCACTACGTGTCTGTTGCATCACACATTTTATCAGTTTTCATCCCCTCCATATCATTTAACTCACGTGTGGGTGATTTTCCTGGAGCTCCGGGTGTGAGTGGGCCGTTGCTGTAGGATGTGAGGCTCTCTCTCCTCTGACCAGGTTTAACGTTGCCATAGTACCGGTTGACCAAAATTAGACGCAAAGCCTCACCCTGTTGGAGAAACTCGGTGTTAGGGTGACAAAAACCCCCCAAAACATTCTGTTGAAGCAATTTAACTCCAGTCCACGTTATTCTAACAATGTGGCAACAAATTAAACTAAAAATCACACAAGACAACACTATTAAAAACAAATGGTTACACAAGAAACAACTCTTTCTTTTTTGGATCGCATGAGCAATATGTAGATTGGTGTCATTCCTGATTAACACGACTCTTTAGATGATCAATGTGAAGGAGGATCTGTGTCAATTGACTCCATTTTCATATGGTTCCTTTTAGATTTTGTAGCTGTAAAACATTTTCATACCCATCTGTTAAGTAAACTTGCTCAAATCTTCCATATGATCTAATTTAATTGTACATCATCTTCTAAAACTTTTTTATTATACTGTCTATTTTTGAAAACATCACAATTTGGGCTGGTTTACTCCTACAAAGTAAGAAAAGTAAGCAAAAAATGACCAAACCAAAATAAATTCCCCACTGTTGGAAATAAAATTTATTAAACTCAAAACCTTATTTTCAGTGGATTTTGAGCAGATTATAGAAAATTATTGTCTGTTGTCAAACTAATTGGATGAGAATGACTGGGCATATGAACCAGGAGGCTCAGTCCATTTCTAAAGTGGTTGCTGTGAGCAGCTAGCTTAGTGATAGCTTCTCAGATATCATTGCATGTATCCTCAGGTTTTTTGTTTATTTTATTTTTTTTTTATTTGCTGGCGTAAAATTTCCACAGTCATCTAGAGTGATTATTCATTCCTCTCCAATGCCACTTGAAATAATTTCAACTTGGCTTTCAATGAAGCTGTAAACGTAGCTGTTAGCTCGGCCTGGAGGCTGGCTAGAAGCTAGAAGCTAACCTCAAGGTGAATGTGGGCTTGTGCACTCAGTCCATTTCTAAAGTGGTTGGAAGTATGTCGTCTTGTCTTGAACAGATAGCCAAGAGTTAGCCTCTCAGATATTATAGCATGCATTCTCAGGTTTTTATTTTTTATATACACAGCTAACTTCAGTGATTTTTCATTTTCTTCCCACTGCCACCCGAATAGCCTTTATTTGACAGAATTGAGCTATAAACTTCACCTTCACTTTGACATTGCAGCTAGAAGCTAACCTCAAGCTAAAAGCTAACATCTAGGCAAATGTGGCACTGGGGGTTGAGAAATGGTCTCTGATTGTATAAATATTACTCTTCAAAGTTATATGCATTACTAGGTAAGTGCTGATAAGTTGACTTGATTAGATGATAACTTATAGGCTTGAGAGAAAGTAAAATAGAGTCATTTTAGTAAATATCTACACCATATATGGCTATTCTGGAGAAGAGTTAACCACCTTCTTAGTACACGAAGAAATTACAATATTTTAAACGACAGACTTGTAGAGATGAGACCACAATGAGGCCTCTTTGCCCCCCACAGCTCTTTCCTGGATCGGAGGAGTATGCAGTAGCACTGTGGCAGCATTGAAGCTTTCTTTGTAAAAACCACCGCGTTTATCAGTAAAAAAGATTGAGAACTGCGGGTGATGTCCTCTCCCGCTGATCTTCCTCACATGTTTCATTCAAGAGAGGTGTCAGCGGAGTGAATGGGCGCCATGCTGTGGAAGCAGCGTGACCGTGAGCGCTTCGCAACAGTTAGTCAGCTGCTGTCGCACGGCAAAAAAAGGGACGGGAGACTTGGACCAGACCACCGCAAAACACTTTACCTACCCTCCTCTGGTCCTCCACTTGCTTCAGTGGCTGGTTGGGATCAAGCTCCTTAAAGGTGGTGTGAGTAAACAGAAAGCATTGAAATAAGAAAAAAGTGAGTAAAAGAAAAGTTTGGAAAACTGGGAGGTTAGGGGGGAATAATTAAGAGAACAAAACAGGTGTGTTAATCCTGTGCAAATTAGTTACTTTACAAGCATGCAGGAAACTGGGTGCAGATTCGATCATGCAGTTAAGAGGGAAGTGGTTGTGTCGGGGAAGATGTGAGGTTGAGTCAAACTCATGCGAGGTTTCATGCAAAAGGGAGGACAGCTATTCATTTTAAAGCAAGCAGCACCTGCAATATTTTTAACGGGCAGTTTGTGTTTCATCCCGTGACACACAAACATTAAAAATATCCCACTGACCGATCTCAAAATTTGACTCATGAGAAGCTCGGCACAATCTCATGCCCACAGCACGACGTGGGGCAATTTGTCGCGCTTCCATCCCCTCCCTCCTACCCCGCCAAACATTACAAATTGATACAGTAGCAAAATAAAAGTATTTACATGACAGAATGCCAAGCTGCCTGAGGGGTGTAAACATAAAATAAGATCAAATATGCAGGTGATATGAGTTACTCACACACACTGTTGCAAAAGTTTGGCATGAAAAAGCCCTCAACCATGATTCCAAACCCCAACTGTACTGGCATGAAACTGGAGTTTGGACAAACACCAAAGACCTGGGGTGACTCAGGCGGAGTCGTAGGGGTGGATGGGGGCAATTCAAAGACAAAACGCACGAGGATGGGCAGGGATTCTGATCTGCTCAGATGAAGAGATGTGAAACACCAAACACGGACGTGATGGGATAGAACCGGTGTATCATGAATGACCCGAATCGTCGGGCAACGTAATCTTTAAAAACACACCTCTGCAGGGACTTCGGGTTCAGGCAGAGGTGCCAGCTGATTGGAGATAAAAGGATGATGTTAGTTAAGGCGGGAAGGGGTTAATTTTCTTGTGTTGCTTTTGCCTTCAATGTGCAGCACCCTCTTTAAAAAACACAAACAAAACAAACCCTCATCATAATACAAGTCTACCGGATTTCTATAATCCACTAACATGCACGACTGGACTTAATCAATGTGCATGACTTGGAGCAAAGGGTGGAAGGGAACCTTGCATCATTTTCATGGTTTTACTGATGAGAAAACACAGATGAGAAGCAGCATTGACCTGTTGCGGCAAGAAAGCAGAAGCTCTGTGAAGGGGGGCAAAAAAATGCTTTGTCTTCTCTTTCGACTTTGGTTACGGTGCAACACGGTAGTGTCTGTTTAGTGACCCGGTTCCCTTTTAACCTCCTGCCCATCCCTAACAATGACACTGCAAGTATTAGCAAAACACAAGATCTGCATGCAATCTGCACCAATTTATGCACCGATGTGTAGCTCTTGTACAGATACAGCAAAAAAGTAAGGAGGAGCAATTTGCAAAGTGGTGGCAAAAGAAGGTGAGATGAAAGTAGAGTTTTGGTGATAGCAAAAATATGAAAAAAAAAACCCCCCACAAATAACCTGCCTTCAGAATTATGTTCAGAATGTGAAAAACCGACTCATACAAGTCATCTAATTTTAAACATCTCCAGATACATTCAGCAAAAAAACAACAACCACAGAAAAAGGGAAGAATTAAAAACATCTAACATCTAATTTTGAGTTTTGCTTTGAAGTGAAAGCAAAAAATGAAGAAAGATCATAACATTATTGCATTTAGGGGTGTACGACATGGACTTAAAGTTTTATTACGATATTTTGTGGTGTATATTTTATATCACTGAAATCCACACACTAATTGCATTTAATTGTATTTTCAAACTTATTTATATTTTTTTTATGCTGACGTTGATCAAACAGCAGAGAAAATAAATAGTGAAACTGGCAGTCCTGACACGATGGACAGTTCTGGAAGCTTTTTAACATCTGTTGGAATAAACAGTAATAAATCACAATTTTTATCATAAGAAATGTGTCGTGATACATGATAACTCCTCATCCATAATTGGATTACGTTATTATTAATTAAAATCTGGAAATAAAGAAAGCCACTTTAAAGTTTTAATTAAAAAAAAAACAACCTTTTTTTATTTAAAAAATAGTTATTTTAACATTTAATTTAGCACCAAACAGGGTTACTGTTGCACAAACGACACTCTTCAGTGTGGAATTTGTTACAGACAGAAGAACAAAGCAAATTTTCCAAAAAGCTCAAAAGGTGTAAGAATCTTTTAAGAGAGGAAATCATTTTCAAGAGACACGTCCGGCTGTTGTTTCAGGTGCCGTCAACAGGAAGTGGGACTTCAGATTTGAAGTTTAACGTAGTAGAGGAAGGTTGCTCCTCTTGATGTGTTCATATTTTGTCACATTTTGCAAGACTGCGAAAATGTCCCTCTTATCCTACAGGTGATGCATCCAGAGACTGAGCTTTTAGCTACACAAACTGTGCTAATCGTGCTGAGCGCAAAGCTAATAAACAGCTAAAAATGTCAACCCGAAACATGTTTTACTGTGTAACGATGACTGCTCACTATCCTGCCTCTGGCTCAAATGGAAATAATGACGGATAAGAGAAAGAAGTCTGTACGTCTCCAATAAATTAATGAGAGATTAAGAAAATCTAACTCTCCAAAAAGTAAAGCAGAGCTTTTTTCCTTATTAAAGTTAAGCTACTTTGAATGAATGTATAGGATGCTACATAGCGCATAAATAGATTCTGAAGTGTGCATAAAGGAAAAAAAGAAGTGTTATTTTTTTAAGAGTAAAGGAAATATGTTTTCATTCTCTTAAGTGGGTTTTGTTTCAACAGAGGAACCTTTCCCATAACCTTGACTGAAATCGTACATTTTCAGTGATTCAGAGAGAACGCTCTGTAACTTTTGGTTTTTTTCATTAAATCATCTTTTATAACATATATTAAATTATTTGAGAGAAAAAGGTACATGCTATAATCAGAACCAGAAATTTATAAAATTAATGAAGGGCGCAACTCTAAAACTGAGACACTTTGACACTGGCTCTTTTTCTAGTTACATGAGGGGCATCTTATTTCAGTCAGAAATAAGATCACGATTAGTATACACACACACACACACACACACACACACACACACATGCACACAGGCAAACTTGGGGGCTGGGTATGTGGAAAAGTAAACAATGAGAACCCAGTTGTGCCGCTTTAAGGTGATTAATTGTGCAACTGGACAGGAATTTCCCTGCATGAAGTCTTCTTTAGAGTCAACAACCATTTCCACAGAAACAATTTCATGCATCATGCAAGCGACTGAAGGCAGATTCAGACTGTCAGCACGATTGAGCTTAATGCCTTCTCCATTTTTCTGTGGCGCGGACGTCCATCGTTTGAGCAATCGGCCTCTTTTACGTGCCCAAAAATGCATTTGTGACACTTTTAGCTATAAAAAGGAAAATATTGCCTCATCATTTCGACTTGACCTCCTTAGATTTTTAGCATCATATCTACTCATCATGTTTCCTGAAACTCTCTAAATTGTCTCAAAAGTAGCGGTGGAAAAAAAAGTGATGCAAAGAATGAGAGCGGCAAAGACAGCTGACAAAAAAAGACATCTGAATCTCTTAAAGGGGCCAAAAATGGAAATTTTTCTTCTTTTTGGAACATTAAAGCATTCAGTAATAAAATGTTAAAATGAGGGAAAATAAATTAATTCTGCAATCTCCAAGCATCAAGTATCTGCCGATCTAGTATAGTAAATCCTCACCTCTGTAGTTAACCCAGAATGTTTTAAATCAAGGTTCAACATCCTACATCTGCAGCCCTTTCAATATTTTTCATGACAGAGAATCCCACATTACTGACAAGTTTAAATTCCAGAGACAAAAACCGGGGAAATTTGGTTTAAAATATTGTTGCAACTTATGCAACTTCTGCTTGAGAGCTGGATTGAGGCTAAGATTTGAGCAGCCTGAGGTTAAGGAAACTACGACTGGCGCTGCACATTGTAGTGAAACATCTAGAGCTCCCCCCATTGACTGAAGGGAAAAACTGCTGCCCAAAACTTAAGAAAGCAGAAAACTTAAAAACCCAGTACATTAGGAAAAAGGTAGATCCTTTGAACATAAATTTATAGACTGAAGAACCTACGGTTGAATTAAAGATGTTAGAAAACTTCGAAAGTGAAAACAATAAAATTGACATTGGAAAATCGATGACAGACTAAGCAAAATAAATAGGAATGTTAAAAAAAACGAACACACAAGCATAAAAAAAACCCCCCCATCAATCATCATCTTTACAACCTTGACGTGACGCCCAAACGCGTTCATTAAAAGAACAAAGAAATAAATCAGGATGGTTTTCTGATGACATTCCTAGCTAGGATGTCATCATGTTATTATTGCAGGAAATAATAACATGACTGGGAAAACAAAAAAAAAAAAAAATCATAATTACTCTGCCTCATCCAACTCATCCAGCATTCTGGCTGAATATGCAAAATCTGGTGCATGGACTGGGCATGCGGCTACAAGAAGTGTGAGGCAGACAGTAGTGAAACTAACAGCTGCACTCATTCCTGGGGTTCTTGGCATGATGTTTGGGTTTGGGAGGGGCCTAAGCTTGTGTGTGCATTTGGTATGGTCGGTCAGAGAGCAGCATCGGGTTAAACACTTGTGTTACGCAACAGATACAGGAACGGGGAGTCTTGCAGTTAGCGCAGGATGAGAGCAAGCATGAGAAAACTCTTGAGTTCCCTCTAATGGGCAGAGAGTTGCCAAAATAAAGTGCTGCTCTGTGAGATGAACCTTATTATTTTTTTTTTTTTGGAAAGTGGGGACTTCCAACACTTCAGCACCAAACAGCCAGTAAAAGGGAGGAAAAGGAAGCAGGGAGAGCAAAACAGCAGCAACATAGTAGAGAAACTGAGAGCTTGCAGCTTCCTGCAACTCTGGAAAGACCCTTTCCAAGAAATAAGCTCCATTTCCACACCTAGCGTCTTCGTCAAGTCCCTCGTACTCAGCAGTCTTTTTTCTTTTTTTTTTTCCTTCTCAATGTTTTGAGGCGGTTTTGACAGGTACTGCAGAGTCACACAAATTCTACCGCTTTGACGGAGCACTCTTTCAGTTTTGATGCATTTAACGAATTCGGGAGAAACCAGTTGGTGGCTTGAAATTATACAGTCTTTGCTGTGAACAGCAGCATGAGCAGAGAGTCCACTTCCATCCTCTTTCCAAAGTTGCCTTTTGTACTAACGTCTAGGAGGCAGACATGTTTTGAATTAATTACATTTTACGTTTTCTATGTTTTTGTGTATATTTTGCACAGAAAAACATGTGGGTGTAAACAAAGCAGATTTTGTGAAACACGAGCTGTGAAGAGTGTCAGTCTTGATGTGCACCTGGTTCACTTAGTGTGAAGATGGATGTGGATGAATTACTGCTTCAGCAGGGTAAGTTACTTTTAGGTGCTCCGTTTTCATTGCTTCCGTATTTCAAGATCAGCTGCCCACCAGAGGAGTAAGATTTCATCATGTACGAGTGTCCATAAGTGGTCAAATAATTAGAAAAGATTATGAAGTTGAGAATGTAAAATAACTAAGAAAAATTAAAATAATAAAAAAAGATGACTGAGATGGGGTTAAATGTGCTTAATGCAAGATTAATGTGAATCTTAACATGGGAATATCACAATTGGCTGATGAGTCAAGAAATGTTTTTGATTTTAATATCAATTCACAAAATTTCTAAGTGCAAATCTGTTAAACTATAGCAACCCTTAAGTGGACCAATGGGAAAACTTTCAATATTCTCCAATAAGTATTCAGCATATTTCACAAGCATAAAAAAAATAACTAATCACTATTGCTCATGTAGCACACTCAAATACGCCAAGTAGCTACACATGTGCAAGCAGGACAGACAAGCATGTAGGATAATTTGAACTGGAAAATGTCGATAATATACTAGAGTCTTAATAATGTAGGCAAACACGGAACAAGGAGGGATGATCTAAGCGGCTGACGCTGTCGCAGATGGGATTGCGAAGCTCATAAAAGTCTAATCAAAGGACAATTACATCTATTCTGTTAGTGGGAGACAGATCAATGAACGTCACAATAGTAAGTAAAATGATCAACCTCAGCCACATCCATTTCATCATCAAAGGCAATCAGCTGCAAGAGAGAAAGTATAGGAGGCAAACAGTTAGTAGAGCTTGTTAGTGAGTTGAAGTTCCCGTCACAAATGTGCACATGGAAAGCTTTTTAACAAAGAAATAAACATACAGTGACTTCGGTGATTATAGGCACCTGTGGCAAAAATGTGTAAAAAAAAGAAAATCCTTCAAAATACTTTTTTTAAAAAAAAGTAACTTGAACCAATTTATCCAACAAACCTGATTTTACTGAAAGAATAAACATTCTCGATTAAACGTACTTGGGGTTTTCCCTTTTCTGGTGAGTTTGATCTTATGCTTCTACAATGAAACACAAATATTTACAGGCTATTCACACATCGTGGCCACCAATAAGTGCAGAAGGCACTTGAACATGTCAAGTTAGTAGATGATATTAGCTCATCTGTGTCTAATTAACATAGAAAAAGGCTGAGGAAATAACTGTTCTTGCAGTTTTTTCCAAACATTTTGAGCACACTGTAAAAACACAGAATATTACTGAGTATTTTTGGTTTCTAGTGCAAATATAGAACTACACTTGGAATTGGACAAAACTAACTTACAAGTAACTTCAGCAAGAAACAGGAGCTTGTTTTAAGTCAATAATTCCTTCATATTGATGGAAAAGTACTTGGGAAAATATGAGGAAAATGTCTTGCTATAAGTGAAATAATCTATAATAATTTTAATGCTAAAGGGGAAAAGAACTTGTTCATCAATATTAGGGAATTAATGACTTAAAACAAACATATATCTCTTGCTGTACAGTCATGTGTAAATTAGTTTCGCCTTATTTCAAATGTACTAAGATATTTGGATTAGAAAGCAGACGAAAATTACTTGGTAAGATTTTATGTTTTTGCAGCCTGAGAATTTCTTGAGGGGTAAGAAATAAGTGATAATATATTTTGATAGTAATCCACTACATATAACTTTTTCTGTTATGTCAAATTAAAAATGTTATCCTTCATTTAAGCGAAATGGCCAACATAATCCAGATTAATGATGTAGAAATCTGTTTCTGCGTGAAGAGAAAGTCACATGACAAAGTCTGGATTTTCAGCATTTTGGCTCATTTGGTGGTGGGACTGTGTTGATCACAGCTGACAAACTGGTTGCATCAGTTCTGTCACCTCCTAAATCTACCTGACATAATTACCTTGTGTAACGAGAGCAACCCGTTTCCCTGCAGTCTGTCCAAAAATATGGAGAAACTGGAGACTTTGTGCAAAATAAAGTGCAAACTGATCAAAATGAGAATATCAACATGTCTATTATGTTTTTAAACTTTTAGGGGTTATGCTACATAAAACAGAAAACCTAATAAAGTGATTATTGCAAAGATGCCAAACGAAATTACAAAGTTCCCGAAGTAAATTCAGAACCATAGACTAATCTCTAAATCCTATTTTTAAGTACTTAGTATGAGAACATAGCATGTACTTAGTATTTTTATGTACTTAGTATCGTAACTTAGTATAAAGTTACTATGTGTTAGTACAGAGATCTTTAGCAGCAAATGAATGATATATGAGCCAAGCATGTTGTTAATAATGTTAATAATGCTAATTCTTATCCTCTGTGTGTTGTCTTGCTGTCCAGCACAAGTTATTTTTGTAGGATTTAATCTATTTTTAGTGCAAATTTATCCCCTCAACTGCCAAAAAACATATTCAAGCTACAAAGTCAGATTTGTATCCAAACTATAGCAGTTGCAGAGATTTTAACCATATTCTGTACAAGTTAATAAAATCATTTCTGTGCACTAGTCAAGCTCTTGGTGAATCAAAAATGGGAAGAAGTCATACCTTTTAGTCTAATTTTAAGGTTTTAGTTAACCGACAGAACAGAAACAACACTTGGCGTACCTTCACCCCGTAGCCCCGATCTTTGGTCATCATTTCCCTGAGCGTCTGCAGCACTTTGATGCACAGTCGCTCCTCGTTCTCTTCCAGGAGCTGCTTGGTGTGTTTGATCAGCCTGGTTACAGAGCGGGCGAAACAATCAGAAACATTTTGATATTGTGTGACCTGGAGTGTCCAGCTGTAAACCAACGACAAGCAAATGAAGCAACATTCAATGGAAACAAAATCAATGGTTTAAAAAAAATAATTTGAAAAAGGAAATTTGGGTTTGTGTGATGTCAACAACAGCAAGGGGAGAACATGTAGGAATGAAAGATTAGTTTCATACCGCTGAGCAAATCACAAATAAAAATAATCATGTTTTTAAAGGCCTAAAGCACACATGTCAACTCGAGGCCAGGGGGCCAAATCCAGCTTAATGTGTGTTTAAATATTATTTTATTACAGGGTCCAAACTAAAAATGAGTGTCAATTAAAGCCGGATATAACCATACAGGGAGTTGGCTTTGCTTCAACGTCGAGCTTTACTTTGAATGTCTCTTTTTATTTAAAGGCTTCATTCTTAATTTACATACTAAAGTGGCTTCTATAGTAAATCATGCACTTTCATAACACTACTAACACCAAGTGTCTTCCGCTCCAGTTGTTGAAAACTGGGCCAAACATTAAATACCATACAGGCTGAGCCACAACAGTACCATTTATGCTAATTAGCGTTTCCAGTTCCTGGAAAATCCTTCGTTTGGTCCAAAATGTCAGGCTGAGCGCCGACTGGTACTGTTGAAAGAAAACCCATTTTTCTCTTCCTGTGAAGTTCCGACTCCAATTCTAAATCCTTCTAATCGCATGCAAAGCTCTTAATGGCCGAGTTTGGGCTTGCATGAAACTGTTTATTGTTCTCCGTACAAGAATCCTTCACTCCGACTATGTCATCCTGGAGTTTACAGCAGCAGAATCAGAGCTTTTGTTTTCAGGATCCTCTCCCACCAAACTGGCAATTTGTTTTGGTTTGATGGCAAATACATCCTCGAAAGAAGGTTTTATTTCAACAAATTTCCTATTGCAGATGTTTATAAAAAAAAATTATGAGGTTTTTTCAAAAGATCAGGTAATATTTGTGGCTCTAATGCTGTTTTATTTAGCAGTAGAGGACAAAAAAGGCTTTTGGATTGGATGGGTAAAGTTAATCAACATGTTAATTTCCTAACATCCTGAGATAAAATGTTAGGAAATTGAATAAATACAATTTGCATAGTTGGATTTCTTAACACTCTATTAAAAGAAAGATCAACAACTTTCTGAGTTGGCAACAAAAATAAGGAAAAACTACAATCATGCTGTTATTGTGGGATGTTGTGCAACAAGCTGGTGCAGTTGGACAAATGACAAAAATACAAACATTACATAATCTAAACTGAATTACACTTCAGTTTATGGTTATATGACTCAGTCTTAGTAAGCTGCATTGTTTACCCATAAAAACCATCTCACTGAGTTGTGCAATAAAATCAGAACTACTGTAGATAAAACCGTTCAACGCAGCAAAACGAAACGTTCAAAACTTCTATCAGAACTCGAGGCTCACTTTGATATGAATCCTCCGCTTTCGCATTTCTTGCGAGCGTCTGTGTTCTCGGGGAAGAGCAGCTCGGGGCGATGGAGGACGTCCACCAGGACGGAGAGCTCGGCTTGGACCAGCGGCCTGAGGCGATCCTCCAGAGCGGAAACGATGTCCTGCAGAGCGTGGCCGTAACACCACAAGAGGAAAGTTATCGAAAGGGAACCTGCAGTGAATTAAACAAGAATGTCTAAAGATTTAGCGTCATGTCGACTTTTTTTTTGAAAGCTACATTCTCATTGTGAAGGTTTTATATTTAAGAAAAACTCTTATTACATGCAATGTATGGAAAGTTATTAAATCTGGTTTTTGACACTATATGTAGAGTTAATATGCACACCTTGCAATGTTTTCACTAATGCACTCCTTGTGTTTCCACAGTTCTTTGTGATGTCAGCACGCCTAGGGCGGCCATCTTGCTTAACAAGCCTGTTTTACAGCTCCTGTTTATTTGGACTTTGAATTCAGGTCAATTCTGTGATGGAACGTTAGGGCCGGGCTAACAATGTTTTTTTATATATATTATGTGAGTAAAGTTATAATATTAGAAGAATTAAGTAATTTTATGATTACTTCAACACAAAAAACTACATTTAATTCAGGAGTGTTGAGCATGTTGCGATGTTATACTTTGTATCAGATTTACAGATAATACTTTGTAGAAATAATTCATCTTCTAACACATCAGTGCCAAATTATTAAGTGTTAGCAGCAGCTGGACTCTGAAACGACGGCGCACTTGGAAGAAAGAATTAGCTGGACTGAGCTGGTCCCGTCAGACCTGCAATTCTGAGGCAACTTTCTTCCTCATTAAAAACAACTTTTTTGTAATTTTACATCTTTTTTCTTCAGGTACAATTGCATCTATTCTTTTAGTTCGACTATATCCTCGCAAATGAACAAAAGATCTGGTAGCCTGGCCCCAACACTCCGTCGTATAAATAACAGACGGGATGGTTGAAATAAAAAACTTTTGAAAATATTTCCTGTCATTCGTAATTTATTTTTTTCTTTTCTTTTTTTAGGTAAGGCTATGAGAAAAAATATATATTAAAAATGGAAATTGGATCTGGTATGGAAAAAACATAAAAAAGTGTCTTTTTTACTCCATACAGATTATGTGCAGTTAAAAAAAATAATGTAATCTATCCTATTTATTCTTTTAAATCTATAAGTTGATGAAAGATGGATAAATTGATAAAAAAAATAAAAATACAGTTTAGTCGAACTTTTGAACCAAATGCTTCAAAGAATTGAACAAAAATACATTTTATATGTATACAAATGACTTTGGTAACAACTAAACTGCAGGTCAACATTTGTATGTACATGGAGCCGACAAAAGAAAAAACTAACATTTTACCACTAACTGCAGGTTTGGGTCATTATTAAACGAGCCGTCTGATTAGGATGTAAGAAAACTAAAAAAAAAAACTATATGTGCAGCTGGGAAATGACAGAAGGGAGAAGCATTAAGTGAAGACAATTAAAACCAGAGGAAATGTTCTGTCTGGGAGGAGGTCGGTGACTAACCAGAGTCTGCTTTGAGCATCATCACAGAACAGCACAGAGCTCCCATCACGATAGGGTCTGTTTACTTTATCAGGAAAAGAGCGAATGCCTCAGCCAAACAGAGTTTCCTGTGTGTCTACCGGATAACAGCTGATCTCAACCAGGGAGGTCACTGACTGAGGTTTGTTTGTTTTGGGGGTTTTTTTTCTTTGCACACTTCCAGTGAATTTTTGAGTCATGCTTTGCAAGTAATTGGGTGTAGCAACTTTTCCCATCACTGAAAGCCCTATTTTTATGGCTGACTTGTAACTTCTACAAAACCGTCTAGGAGATGAGTTACAAAATGCATGACGCCACTCCTGGGAAGTACAAACAGTCGACGATCTCACTGAAGTCTTAATTATTTACAGGTGGCCCAGTCAGACTACTCAACAGGAACCGCGGCTGTCGGCTGAGATTTTTGTTTTTTTTCCCCACTATGTTTGAGCTCCAGGATCAAGCAGAGGCGGAAACGTGTTGCTTTTTTCCCCCAGTGTGAACCAGATTAGGCTAAATGACAAAGATAAAATAGTCAAGAAAGTTACGACTATGGTTCTCAAAAGTATTAACACGATAAGGCCATATTTTGAGAATTAAAATGTTGAGACCATAATAAATTGTATCCAAACATTTTTCCACTTTTATATCTGTAAAAAAAGAAAAAAAAAGAAATTTAAGAAGTACATTAAGCTGATGGAAAACATCTCAAAAACATCTTTTCATTTAATTTTAGTTTTCAATCTTCTTTAAAAGCATCTTTGACCGGGTATTAAATCATAACTTCACCTTCCAAACCTTCTCCAATGTTTTTTAAATTATTATGTTGAACTCTTTCAGATCTCTTCAGATGAATTTTCTGTTTGATTTAGTTCTGGCCATTTCAAAATTTAAGTCTGGCAAAGACAGCCTTTCGTCAATTTTGCTTCAGTTGTTACTTTTTGATGTACTTTGACAAATAATAATAATAATAATAACATTCCGACTCCATCTGGGGGAATGTAAGCGGATGGCATAATGCTGCCACCACTGTGTTTTACTGTGGGTGTGGCTCTTTAACGGATGTTTCTGTCATTAAGTTTCCCTTCTGGAACTGTGGCTCAAAGGTAACAAATACATTTTCCCTCCAGTATGTTAACCAGGCCTGGGTGTTTTCTGTGAAAGAAAAAGCTTCTGTTTTGCAACCCCGCTCCCTACTCCACACAGTTAATCCCAAAAATTATTAATACCTTAGATTCTCATCTAGCCAAGAAGTGTGTTTCTGAGAGGAAATGAGATTAAAATATTAGAAAACAAAGTTAAATAAAACTACAAAAACAAATAATTATCTAGAAGAATTAACTTACAAGTAACCTTTCAGCAAAATACAGGAATTCTTGCAAGTCAATAAATCCATAATATTGATGGAAAAATCACAGTTCCACTTATGACTAGCACCTTTTCATTAATATTAAGAAATTACTGACTTAAAACAAGCTACTATATCTTGCTGAAAAGTTACTTTTGTCTTATTTGTAGTGCAGTTAAATATTTAAACTAGAAACCAGACAAAAATACTTTGTAAAATGTTGCGTTTTTGGAGAGCAAGCTGATTGTTCAAGCTGTTGTATCCAGGAAGGTAAGTTGAGTGTAAAGGAAAAGTGTCGGAGCAAAAAGCAGCTGAGGTAACTGTAGAACAAAGCTGCCCCTACACAATGGAGCAATGAGCTCTTCAAAATGGTCTTTCTGCAGGACAGGACAAGAGGAATAATGAGTCAAAAGAAACAAGACGATAATTTAACTTAAAAGGTCAATAAGACACCTCAAGTACACGGTGATATGGATATTATTTCAGTCACAAAGAGTTGCTTCTCAGAAGAAGTGTCGTATTAAGAGGCGGTTAAAGTTTGGGAAGGATTTATCTTTTATTTTTAAGCATCAGAAATATTGAATTTGAACATGTATGGAGACGATTTGAAGAGCCACTGTCTGATCAGAACAAGGCAGAATGTGCATGTGAATGAATCACACTGGGTTTTAGTTTCGTTTTGATTTCACCACTGCCATTAGGCATGCACATATTTAACAAATTAATTAATGTCTTGATCTTTGGGGTTTTTTATAAAAAAGGTTTTATTGGCTCTAGTGGCCTGTATTTGAGAGTGGTTGGATGGGAAATGAGGTCATGAGAGAGGGAGAAGACATGCGACAAAGGTCATCAGCCGGGGAATTGAACCTGTGACATCAACGTGGAGGACTAAGGCCTCGTTAAGTGGGTTGTGCTTTACCCTTGTGCCTCCACATCACCCCCGACGGCTTGAAAATAAAACAAATTTAAATAAAACAATTTAGACTACAAAAAAGGAAAAAAAAGTCCACAACATTAAAAATATTGCATTTCCCTCACATTTAATGTCACTGTTGTTTTCAAGTCGCTTTTATTTTTCATCTTTGTGTGCTTTGTGACATTTTCTCCATCTGAGCTGTTAGGCAACATTTCAGGTCCAAAATGCAAGCTATGCTACCAACCTGCAGCTTTTCAATGATGTTTCTGTAGTCTTTAGAGGCGCACAGGCTCGACTCTCGCCTGGACGTGTTCTTCGCCGACTGCTTCCAGTTGAGGAGCGTCTTCTGTACGACGTTATTGGGCTTGACGAACAAGTTGTTCACCTGACTGTCGAGGTCCACCGGGATGGCGATCGCTCTGCTCTTGGCTGGGAAAGGCAGATGGACGAGGCGACTTTAACGAGCCTCGCGCGGAGAGCGGCGGCGAGCGTCGAGTTTAGCTACTCACCCACGTCTGAAAGCACCTTGATGCACCCTTCCACCGAGTGCTTCTGGGCAGGATTCAGCCAGTTGCAGTGGTAGACCCTGAACACTCCCTGCAGCAGTTGCACAAACACTGGCTGACGAGTCTGTAAGGCAAAGATGAGATCGAATCATGCAAGAAATCACCGCAAGGGCAGAATGAGAACAGGAGACGCACGGATCCAAGAAGGAAGAATAAAATTAGCAAGTAGTCTTCGTACCGCTGGAACTTTACAACACTACCTCAAGATGTCATTGGGTTTTACTGACATTTTGCACAATGGATCAACACAAGGTAATAAATAGTTGTGACGTGGAAGGAAAATAACAGTTTATATATACAAGTCTAAAAAAATTGTGGTATGCATCTCCCAACCCCCTTTATGCTGAACACCCTAAATAAAATTCAGTGTATTCTGAAGTCACCTGTTGTTTAGAGTTCAGCTGTGTCTAATTTATGCTCTGGACCTTCTACAATAACTCTTAGTTAACTGTGGCTAAAAAAATTAGAAGAAGCAGCTAATGTCTTAAATACAGACATAATAACAAATGCAGGTTTTTAGCAGTTTTTCTTTTCCCCCCCTTACAATATTTGTATAAAATTTCTACAAAAGAATGACACTTAGATTTCTTTTCCTTGTCATTGGGTCAGAATATGAGCTTGTTTTTTTTTTTTTAATTTCACACCATTTTCTATTTGAAAATGTTAAGTTTATCTTTATTTGAGATCCAAAAATAGAGATAAAATTTGGGTTCTTTAAAAATGACATAAATGTAAATAAATATCAACTTTAGAACATTTACTAAGATATCTTTATTCAAAAAGTCATGTGGCATGTGTGACTTTTCTAAGTTTGCTTAGAAAAGGTTATAAATGTTGCAGACCTGTGTGTTAAATTGGTCCAGTCAAAGCCCAGGTCTAAATCCAAATCTGTTACAAGACTTGAAATTTGTTGTTCACTTATGCTCTTGTATCCAGGCTGACTGAGGTCGACAAGAAATGTCGCAAAAAGTTTCCTCTTCAGATTTGAAGACAAATTTCATGGAAAGTTGGTTCTAAAATGGTAAACTCCACCGCACTTTTCAGATTGTTATTTGTAAAAAAAAAAAAAAAAAAAAAAAGCCGTCGTATAGACCATGTACTTCCTTCCACTTCACAGTTATGGCCTACTTTATGTTGCTGTAAAACCACAATAAAATGTTGTGGCTGTAAAGAAACAATATGAAAAGGTTTTAGGGTTTTTGTTAAAGATGCACCGATCCACTTTTTCCCCTTCTGATACTAATATCTGAGGTCTAGTATTGGCCGATACCGATCCGATACAGAAAAGCAGCGCTGAATTGACTAAAAACATTTGTTTTTGTTTTTTTTTTTAAATATGCATGTATTAATGTACTTGCTTTACAAGTTTAGTCAAAAATGTAAAAACAACAGCTTAAATTTTTTCAGGAGTACAGCAGCCAATGTGAAATAAAGAAACTGACAAAAACTATAGATTAACTGCAGAATGTGCAATTAGGATTTTTAAATGTAATGTAAAATTCACAAGAAATCATGACATCACTCAGAGCACAAAGCATAGAATTAGACTGAATAGCTTGGTTATTGGTGACAATGTGCTCAATCTACAACTTTTTTAAATATCAGGACTTATACAGATATTAATATTGGATTGGTGCATCTCTTATTGTTTTTTAATCCACAACCAGAGGTTCTGTTTGGATGAACTCAAAACATTTCAGGTCCATCAGGCCAGCTGTTGATAACCACAAGCTTACCTAACACAACATGTACAGCATACGCCTACCGACAGCACAAAGGGCATCTATCTGCCCAACAGTACAATAAATACCTCCGTTATCTTGCCAAGAATGGCTGCCTGTCAATGGAGAAAAAGGTTGCTGCTGTGTCATCGTGTATCACTAAACCTCTGCTCTGAGTTTTATAAGGGTACACATCCAGACTCATAGATTAAGCATCAGGATATTTAGTAGAGACAAAAGCATTTCACACCCACACGCACACAAAAATACAGTTTCAGGGGATTTCTAAGTCTTTGATTCCCAGGAAAACTCATGAAAACTCCAGACATGAATTACTATGAGGTCACCACATGGCAACAACGTTTCGTATACTGTACACGCCACATCCCACAACAACCTCGTGTTACACAGTCAGGTCTGGGAAGACGTCTGAATGTCTTCCCAGACCTGAGCGGCAACAGTAGGTCAGGGAAGAAAAGTTTAAAATTTTTAACTGACTAAGCAGTGAAAAGTTGAAACTACAGCGAATGATTCTCAGCATTGAGAGCCAGTGACTCAGCAACACACCCAAAAGGTTGGGAGTGGAGGAGGAGGTTGGAGACAATGGTGGGACGTTATCACTACTTACATACATATGGCGAGCCATCTGCGTAAAGGGAAAAAAGTCAGCTTCAATGATATAAAGCACATGTGATGTGGGTCAGTTTTAAAGCTGCAGTTTGTGACTTTTATTTTAAAAAAATATCTTTTTACATATTTGTTGAAACCGTCACTATATTGTAACAGTGCGGTATGCGACAGACAAAATGTGGAAAAAATATGCCTTCACCCAGCACTAACAAGAAACAACCAATCACAACGAGGCGGAGGAGGGTCTTAGCCCTGTCAATCACTCTCCATGTAACGCTGCTCATTCCCCTTTGCGAACTCCCTATGCTGTCTGCTACGGTACCAATCAGAGCCTGTCGTGAATGCTAAGGCTTGGTAGCATAGCCACTGATGATGGCAGAGAAACGGTTTCCTGTAACAATAAGTTGTTTCTCTGCCATTACCAAGTACACAAGAATGATTGACAGCACTAAGACCCTCCCTCTGGCTCTGATTGGTTGTACTTCTTCAGGCAGCAACAGTAGCTCAGGGAGGATCTTTTTACACGTTATCTGTCTCATAAAACACTGTCACGACCTGGTGACGGTTTAAACAAACATGTAAAACACTATATAAAAGTTGCATATCGCAGCTTTAAGGAGATTTTCGTTGACTGCATGAAACAACCTAAGAAACATGCCTGCTCGTGTTATGTGAATCAAAAATCAGTCGTGTTAGCTTTCACTACCTGCAGGCTGGTGCTCTGGTCAGAGAAAGGAGAGCTGAAGAAACATGTGACTATGCTCATGACGGTCTCGGTTACGTAACGCTCCAGGATCGTATCCGCATGCTTCCTGTCGCTGGTGTTGTTGCACACCTAAGAAAGCACGGAGGAGAGAGATTAGTGTGAGGCAAGGCAACGGGACCCACTTCTTGGCTGTAGGAGGCGGTTAACAAACGTGCACCGATTGCTTTGCGGACCTAAATAAAAAAAATTTTAAAAATCAATGTCAAATAGTTTTTGGCTTACCCTGCAAATGTCCACCAAGAAGTTCTCAAACAGCTTCCACATGTGGTTGGATGTGTAAATCTCTTTCATCTCCACCTCGGTGTCCACATAGCAGTGGTTTAAGAAGTTGATATAGGCAATCTTCACCTTTCAGAATAAATCAAAGATTTTTAGAAGGAAAATTAAGAAAAAGATTAATAGAAAGCAAGTGATTGCTGAAAGCAATACCATACAGATATATAATTATTTTTCATCAAACTTTAGATATGACTCGTACCTAAAAGCACTTGACTTAGTGGTCTAATTATTAAATGCTGATGGGAAAAATAAAAGCATATTTAGAGTGGAATAAAAGGCGCCTACAACCCTTTATTAATACAAATAAAATAAATTTTTTGGGGGGCATGTTACTGCGTAAGAAAGAAACTTTAGGGGAATTCGATAAACTTTATCTTTTTATGTTGGTGAATTGTCAGTCATCAGAGCGTGTGGTTATAGTGTACGTCAAGTGTGGTTGTAAAAAAAAACAAACAAACCAGTAGTTGTCGCTAACAGGAAAGAAAACCAGTCACGACGGCCCTGCGAAAGAGCAAAAGGCTTCAGAAAGTTGTCTCAGTTGCCTGTGTTGTGGTTTTACTTTCACAGCAGTGAGAATTAGCCTTTTTAATTCTCAAGAAGATGAAAAAGAAGCTCAGTTTCATCGTTCAAAATGTTCTGAATGTCAACTGAATCATGTTTCTCCTCCTTCTGAAGCACTTGAACTCTTTTGAAACAATTATCAAAAACTGTAGTTTAAAAAACCCCAATGGAAATAGTAAGTGCAAAAACATCTTGACAAAAAGCAAGTGACTCCAGCCACAACCCATCTGTCACATGTTAGAGGGTCAGACATTAAAATCTGACCCTCTTTGGCAGCATTTGAGCCTTGAACCTTCTCATATTATAGCCAGAAAGACGAACAGCAAAGGTCATAGGTGAAGAAACAAACAGGCATTATGCATAAGACAAAAAAAAAAAACAACTAGAAAACTGTATTTCATCCAGGATAAAGTGTCCATTTAGTGCAGAGGAGTTCCTATGACTTCAGGATCTGACCGGCGATGACCAGCCTCTGGATCTCACTGTTGCCCTCCAGAGTTCTGGCAATCTGGCAATTTTCAGGTTGACCCGCCAACGGGGGATTCAAGAATCTGTTCTCTTTCCATTCCATAAAAACACCATATGGAGTCACTCACAATAAGTATTCAGAGTTGAAAGGAGGAAACTCAGTGAGTTGTTCTCACTTTTACTAAGGTTTTCAAGGTTAAATAAGAAAACCCGCCAAAGCAGTTGTTAAATGAAACTGCATTTTCTATGATAGGTCTAAGGATCATTCAGGTTACTACTAAAGCAGAGTGAACCTTCCAGTGATTCCATCCGAAAATATTCTGAAAACTTTCACAAAAAGAAATTCATTACTTTTTTTTTTTTTTTGCTGTTTTTGGAAGATTTGACCAAAAAAAAAAAAAAACCCAGCAGAAATTGCACTTCCTTTTCACACCAAACAGTAAGCCACTCTACCACCAACACACACTCACAGACAAGCTCTTCTAATCATACCTCACTGCTACATACACAGCAGGTACGAATGTCACAATGAACAGTGAGCCTCTAAACTGAAAATGAATCGTGAACGCTCCCAAGTTCCCCATATGGCTAAGAACCAAACCAGATGTTCCAAACTAAAGTCAGTAAATAATTCAGGTTGTCTGTTTTGGGTCGTTTTATCATCGGATCATTTAGCTAATTTCCGGCTGACACCACTGAAAACTTCAGCTTATAGCAGGAAGATTGAACAAGTTGTTTTTGTTTTGTTCAGCTTTTAATCTCAATCTGCTGAGTAACGTTCTGGGATTTGGAGATGTAGGCAGGTTTCTATAATCTCAGAGTAAAAGGTAAAGGAAACACACAGAGACTGTTAACTGCAATTATCGATTTCAGTGATCTACAAACTTAACCACTTTCACATTCCATGTGACGTTGCCCCTCTTCTCAAAATAAATTGGTAATAACAGCTAATCTTTATCAGTAGGTCAAACTTTTACAACAACTGGAAACCACAATTAGACGTTGCAGTCCTAATCGTTATACAGCCAGATTAGCTAAACTGCTCTTTGAAGGAGCTGATTAAAACTCTTTTCCCTCACACCTCTGGGATGCAGTCTTCATGGGTGACGACCCGCACTATATCATCCAAGGGCAACAAGGAGTTGCACTTTATCTCGGTGTAGACGTTCTTTCCCTCGGTGCAGACGGCCAGCAGCTCCACCAGGTGGATGTGATACATCAGAGCGCTGTTCTCGTCCAGCCGGTCCCGCTCCGACCGCATCATCTGGACGAGGGTCTGAAAGGACGCGCGGTCGTTGTAGAAGACCAGGACGTCTTCGCCAGAGTTCACCAGCTGGGTAGAAGAAGAACGGTGTGATGGTTAAGATCCGGATAGCATCACTTTTGTTCTTACCAATATTTCAATATTTCTTTCTGTGTTTTAAATGTCAAAATACTGTTAATTAGTTTGGTATAAACTATTTACACACATTTCTGATGTACACCAGTTAAATAAGTTACAGCAACAGACTGAAAGGGTCAAACTAATCAGAGTAGATTGAAAAGTAGAGAAGCACCAATCCGATGTTAATATCTGTATTGGTCCTGATATAGAAAAAATATTCTAGATTGGGTATCGGTGACAATGTTCCCGATGCATGTGGGCAGATCTGTTCAGTCTAATTCTATGCGCTGAGCGACGTCATGCTTTATTATTTATTTTATATTTAGAATTCCTATTTATATTTTCTAAACTATTTGAAAGAAGATTTGCTGCAATTTATGTTTACATTTGACCGAAGTAGTGAACCTAATGTTTTTGTCCGTTTCAGTTTCTTTATTAGTTATTTCTAATTGGCTGCTATATTCCTAATTCTACAGTCTGAACAAATTAAAGTTGTGTTGTTTTTACTTGTTTGACCAAACTTGTGATTATCTTCACAGTACTTTGGAGTAATAGACTGTGCTGCTTTGGTGCAGAGTTGTCCAATAAATTTGTAATTCAGTACATATATATCTGTGTTTAAACAAAATGTTTTAAGTCAATTCGGCACCTTTTCTGTACGGCCAATACTAAACCTCGGATATCTTTATCGGACGTGAAAAAGATATCAGTGAATTCCTTTTTATAGTTCTTGCCTGTTTTTCTTGTATGTTTCAGAGCCAAAGGGTATTTTCCACTCCAGTAGACCGTAGAAATTTATTCAATTCAACAAATGAGGATAAAAAAAAAAAATCTAAATTGACTTGATTTCTACAGACTTACCTCTGCCATGACAATGTCCTGACACTTCTTTATGAACTTGTTGTCAGCTTTAACTATTGTCTGAAGAAATTTAAGGTACTGGACATGTCGCCCATGTGTCTCGGTGCAGTGGACAAAGTGCTGAACGACACGCTCGTTGATTTCATTGCACAGCTGCGAATTATTCATGAAGATGTGCTGCATGGTGACAGCTTCAAGGATCTATGAGAATGAAAAGAAGGGTGGAAAAAAAGAAAAGAAATCAGCTTTCCCAGGATGTCTTATGTGTAAAATTAAACTCTCAGGCGATACTCACTCCTGGGTTGAGGAATAAGTTGATGTGCTTATGGAGAAGAGTCTGGTTTTGCTGGTTCCCAGCGCAGAAATTCTGCAGAAATTCATGAGCCAATTTCATGATGTCCTGCATTCGAACATCTTCACCCTGGAGGCAAAACGAAAAACTTAGTTATTAGTTACTAAAAACGAAAAGGAGGTGGATGCAGGTTGAGTAAAACTTATGCAAATCTTTCAAGATCCAGCTATGAGTATGCACTCAATTCACTAGAGAGTTAGACTTTTGAACCTTCTCGTAGGGGATTTGTAGCAGCTCCAGAACCACGCTGTGAGCTCCCATGTTCCTCAGCAGCCTCTGCTGCTGTTTCTTGCTCTTCTTCCCTGAGATGCCCTCCTGGACACACAGTTTACTGAGACGTACAAGGATCTAACCAAGTTGGAAACAAAATGGGACTTAGATTAGAATAAAATCCCTTTTAAACTTGCTGATCAAAATACAAAAACAAGTGCACCTCTTTCACAACTCTGTAGTTGTAGTTGCTGGTGCTTTCTGACTTCTTCTTGTCTGAACCAGGAGAATCTCCCTGCATGGAGACAAAAAACAATTACTTTGTCATATTTTTTAGATCCTATTAAGCCTTATAGCTGATTACTGAGGGAAATATTAAGGCCACCTTCTTTTTGTTGTCAGACTCTGAAGGGCCATCTCCGTCCATCCCGTCTTCTCCTTGCCTCTTGTAAACCCACAGTTCAGATTTCTCCACAATAGACCGCAGCTGGTCCAGATCGGACTTAATCTGCTTGTAGTTCTCCACATCCTGACTGGTAACAAGCAGCTGAACCTATAAATAATGGAAGCACTGTAAAATTTAATTTGAACAAAATAACACATGGATTAAAATGAAGAGTATTTGGTTGTTAGCATCTTGCTGAATGGGTGTTCAGTTGATGTAGATTCAGGGTACTATTATTGCAAATTGTTGCATGACTGCTGTCAGTAATAATGATATATGTGTAGTCCAATGTGTTGTATCATGACTTAAAAACCAACACAGTTAAAGATAAGGACAGTCAGGATATTTATGGCTGGAAAGGTTTCTGTGTTTGAGCCAGAGTTTAACTTTGTGCTCAGTTTCAGCTAGCTTAGCAACGGTGCTAATGCTAAAAGATTGCTAGCAAGCTGTTTAACAACATTGAGGCAGTTGCTGCTAATTAACATTGAGTGCCTCATTGAACTAAATGTTTACATGCTTTATTCACAAATTAGCTCTTTTTAACATGAATCACTAACCAGATGTTGAAATTGAAAATAATTAACTCAAACAAATAATTTTTGTTAGTTGAGTAATCACATTTTAAAAATTGGTGAGATTTGGATCCACTAAGGCATCTTTAAGAAATTTAGCGAACATTGGGCACCAATTTGTGTATTTCTGTGCAATTCTATTCAGAAATACAAATTGAAATCTAGTCAAATTAATTATATGCGCATTGTTGCCAATTTTAACCCATTTTATCAGCAAGAACCAAACGTCTAAAGATATGTTAAATATATTAACTCAAAGAATACCCTGGAAATGTATTGTGAGAAGCTAAAAAGTGAAATCTGGTATGGTTTACTTGTTTGAAGGCCATGAGGACCTCCTGCCTCTGGCTGAAGTGTCTGAAGAGCAGGTGAAGCGCTCCCGACACAAGCGGCGGGTAGTCGTGCATCGTCAAATGCAACAGGACCCTCAGAAATGTCCGACCACCGTGATCGTCCAGATCTAAAGGAGTGTTTTCCTCGCTTTGGGATAAACAAAAATAGATAACATTCCCTAAGCTATGGAAGAACTTTGTCTTTATTTGTAACATTCCATTTGAGATTTCACCAAAAAGAGCCTTGAAATCCAGAGAATCGGAGTCACCTTCCACCAAAGATCCCTTCTGCTTGTTCCTCAATGTTCTCAAAGTCAAGATTTCCTACAGTTCAGAGTTAAGACACTTTTACCAACTCTACGAATCCAAGTATCAAATAAAAAAAAAATCTGCTTTGTTAAATAATGTGGTTCCATACCAGGCATCTGAGTTGTAATGTTGTTGCCTCCATTCCCACTGGCAGCGTTGTCTCCTTGAGGATTGCTCTCGTCAAACTCGCGTTTGAAAATGCAGAGCAGGCATGAAATCCTGTAGTCTAGCCGCACGTTTAGAATGAACTACAGGGCAAAATAAAAAAGTTACAGCATGAACTAGTATTTGTTCCTGAACAATTAGACATTTCACCGACACGTACGTGCAGGATCTCGATAATCTTGAGCTTTGTGTCCATGACCATGATGTCTTCTCTCTCGGGTTCGGTCTGCGTTTTCACCACGTCTCCTTCAGGTTGATGGGTCGGTGTGGTGGGCAGTAAGCCCCCTCCTCGCAGCACCACCTGCGTCATCAACTCCCCCACTCCATGAATAGACTTCATTACGTTACTACCACCTGAAGAACACGGAGCAGCATCCAAACTAAATCAAATAATGACAGTCTGAGACAAACTGGCTTCTTTTGTCTTGCTACACGGAATATCTCAGGTTGTAAAACAGGCCAAGTTGGGCTCCAGAAACAAACTGCTTACCTTTGCTTTCATCCCCTTTCTCAATCTTGTTGATGGGGAAAACAGTGCTGACGTGTACGCAGTCTAAAATGTTGAGTAAGATCTTCGTCAACCGTAGCAAGTCGCTGAAGTTGTAGAAGCCAAAGTATATGAGGTTTCTGGCCAGGTTTACTACCTGCAAATAATAAAGTTTGAACATATTCATTCAGCTCTCATCTGCTCACAAACCTCAAAAGAAAAGAATTACCTCAAAGGTGAGCTTGTTTTTCTCCTTGTCAGAGAAGGGGATGTTTTGCGACACCACCTCTCGCAGGTAGGTCTCAACGAAGTCCATGGTGAGGCTGAAACGCTCTTTGATCTCATCTCTAGTGGTCCCGTCGTTATCGTAGCTGTTTAACACAGAGAGGACGTGTCAGAGACGTCTTCGGATGGCGAGCGCACAGCAATTAAAAGTACACAGAAGTGACGCTCACTCGTCAATGGCGATTTTAGATGGAATCTCGGACCACAGACGAGCATATTTGACCGGCGTGACCTGCTCCTGAGGGTCCCGGTCCACGTGCATGTGCAACATCAGGCGGCAGAAAGAGGCCCGCAGGTCAAAGGGCAGGTCTTCATCGGACATGCAGCGCAGGATCAAATCGACATCAAGCTGACCAGAGATCTTGTTGATGGCCAAATACTGGCGGTCCAAACACATCCGAGCAAAGAGGTTCAGTTGGCACCTGGATGGAGAGAGATGGGAGCATTAGAGGGATCAGACCTGGGAGAGTAATACTTATCCAATACATGATTTGATACATTATGGGCATAAAATCTCTATTAATAGTTGTCCTGTTAACAGATTCTTCCACCTGAGTTCTGGCTTTACATGGCTTTCTTCAAAATTACCAAAGGCCTCTTTGCTGATTAAAGTTCTGCTGGACGTTTAGGTGAATTGTCATGTCCTGGTAATTAATGCAACTGCGTCATATCCTCCTAATTTTCAAATAATGGACCGAGTTCAAGAGATATTCCAAGTTTGGGATATTGTTTATCTTCTAATGTTCCAACTTCTAGCAGCTTTTAGAGATCACTCTGATTTTACATTCCACAAAGTTTGACTCAATTTACTAAGAGGCGACTTCTGAAGGCAAAGTCACACCACACCATTCATACATTTCATTCTACTTCCAAATGTCACCTAAAATCCACAATAACTAAAATGTATTTTGCTGTATCATGACAAAATGTGGAAATTTACATAAAGTATCATCACTTTTTGAAGGCACTTTTAATGTTTTAATAGTCTTTTCATGCAAGACATCTTACCTGTAGTAGCTGACCACTTCCTGGTCCTCCTTTTGACCCTCCTTTGCATCCTGGGCCAACTCCCGAACGCTCTTACTGCGGATCTCCTTGCAGTTGTCTTTCCAGTACAACCAGACCTCCTCCACCTCTTCAGCCTCTACAGGATCCTCCCCATTTGCAGTCGATTCAATCTCAAACCTTGACAGCACTAATCTGGTGACAAGTAGAAAAACAATCGTATTCTTTCAGTGCTCAAGTTTGCTCCTCCAATTCGCTCCCTCTCTTAAAACGAGTGTCTTACTTAGTCTCAATGAGGATGTCGGCGTTGCTGCTGTCCAGCACTGCGTTGCAGATGAGCTCCTGAGTAACTGGGATGGATTTTTGCATGGATACACAGAGATCTGACAAGTAGTCCAGAAATCTGTGAACAGATTATTTTATAAGTATTGGAGAAGCTAAGGCTGCAAAACATGGATTTAATTTGTGTATCTTAATTTTAGGGTATATATCTGGAATAAAGTCCTTGCGTCGTAGATCAATAAAAATTTTGTTAAGGGGGCAGTATTATGTGTTTCCCAGACACATAGGATGATTTTATAGCCCAGGCAAGTAACTATGTTACCTTTACTTATTATAAAAATGCTACATATATTAAATATGACTTGACTTTGTAATTTAACACCTTGAAATCCAGCCTCTGTCTCTTCAAGAAACTCCTGCTCTTTTTGAAACTCCATCTTCAGGAAGTCACCACAACATGACTCCTCTATTAACCATTTCACAACATTTTTACCAGCGCTGCTCTGACAGCTAGCTCCCATAATGAGATCAGCAGACGCTCAGCTCCACCAGGTGTTTGCTAATTGCTGCTGGCTAGTCTGAAGGAGCGGAGTGGGAGCATGGGGGAGTGAGGGCTTGGACACTGCAGGTCTGAAGAGGAATTATGTCTCTAAAGTGGGGCTAAGTCCACCCAGCTGAATGGTTGCCATGAGAGATTAAAGGATTTCTCAAAAATGCATAAAATTTTTTTGGTTTTTAAGATCAAGGTAAGACTCCAGGTATATTTTATAACATGATGTAAAGCTCAAAAAGATACATTTTACATAATACTGCCCCTTTAACAAAACTCAACATGATTAAAACCTGGAAGAATCACAATAACTGGAGAAGGTTTTCCTCGGTTCATATATTTATATCCAATAACATTCATTTAGAGACCTTACAAACAAATCCTGGTCACATTAACAACTTTCATCTCACTCTGTTCATCTGAAAACATCACCTCGGTTCCCGATTTTTCCTCACTAGCGTGACAAAGGTGTCAATCTCAGCAGCGGTGATGTGTTTTTCCAGCAGCTTTCGGTTGTTATGGAGCAGAGCTGTTATTGTGTCTTCTGCCAGAACGTCGTAGCCAATCTGCTTCTGCATGAAGCGGAACTGTTTGGCTATATATTCCTGTGAACAGAATAAAAATGGTGTTGCTTATGACAAAAAAAAAAAAAAATAATAATAATAAAGATTCTGAGTTTTTATTGCAGCAGTTTGCAGCTTACTTGGTTCTTCCTGTAATCCTGTTGGGAATGGCGGAGAACTCTGTAACAGAGCCGGCAAATGTGCCTGAACGGAGCGTGGCGCTGATCTCCCAGCTCCTCCAGTCGCAGCATGGGACCATCCCCGCTGTCTGTGAAAGGAGCTTGGAGAAGCTTAAAAATCTGGAAAGAAAACCAATAAGTTATCGTTTTCAAACGTTTGGTTAAGCGGCAATCTTATGCCAGTTAATATGAAGTCTACAGAGTTAAAGGCCCACCTGTTTAAGGATGTTCTGCTCTCTCATCAGTTTCTGTCTCTCCCTATTGGGTTTATTGACCATGATCTCCAACACGTCCTGCCCACTGTTGGGGATGTCCACCACAAAGAAAACCAAATCTTCTAGCAGCTTTGTCACAAACCTGGAAAATGAAGATGAAAGTATTTCACTTGAGCAGATTTTTGTTAAATCACACTCCCATGTTTACGAATGATAAATTTAAATAACACAGTACCAGACATAGTAAGGCGGACTGAGAAGCATACCTCCTTTCATTTTGCGTAATGGTTCCTTTTTCCAGCTTGCCGGCTATAGAAGCTAACACCTTACTAGCATCGTTGGCGAAGTCTAAATCTCGCACTTCTAATGGTGGCACCGGGACTATGGCGAATGCTTCCTTGTCTTCTTTTACGGCCGATGTTCCGATCTGGAAAACGTAGCAAAACATCCACCTGTCAAAGCAGACTGATCAATGTTACGCTTGGCCAAGTGATGGCAGCAGGCAAACCCCTCACCCGCAGCATGACGGGTTTCTCCTCCTCCTTGTCAATTGGGAGGTTGGTACTATGAACCCACGTGTTGGTGCACAAGTGTCGCAGCCTGACGTAGGAACTCCTGAAAGTCAAGAGAGATGGTTATAAGAAAAAACCCCAAAAAAACAGAAGGACGAAGTCAACAAAAAATAATAAAAAAATTACAAAGCAGAGGTAATAGATGTTTTTCAAAACTTTTGGCAAAAAGATGGTTTTCATTTGTTTTCTCCAACATGTTTTGGAGGTTAAATGTATCTAAACGCGTGTGGTGTCCCAGGACACAACAAGAAACACAGAATATTAACAAGTACACTTGAAATAAGACAAAAACTAACTTAAAAGTAACTTTTCAACAAGATATGGGATCTTATTTAAGTCAAATTTATTCATATTGATAAATAAGTCCTAGTTCCACTGGGAGATTGTTTCCCTTATAACATGGGAATATGTGGAACCAATAGTTTTTTATTATTTATTTTAAGAAATTGTTAACATAAAACAAGCTCTTATATCTTGCTGTAAAGTTACTTGTAAGTGAGTTTTATCTCATTTCAAGTGTGCTAGGATATTTTCACTGAACACGAGACCAAAAATACTTGGTAAGATTTTGTGTTTTTGCAGTGTAGGCCTCTACTAGCTTTGAAAATCTAGAGATCTGAAGTTTTCGTTCATTCTTCTTTGCAAAAACAGGTGAGTCAGTTGGGGTGGAGTATGTCTGAACAATTTCAAATCTTCTCAACTGGATTTAGGTCTGAACTTTGACTGGACCGCACGAACACAGATAATATGGTTTGATCTATAACATAGATTTGTTTGTGGTCGTCCTCCTGGAAGCTGAGCCTCCTCCCCAGACTCAAGTATTTTACAGCCTTCATCAGGTTTTCCTCTATGATTGTTCAGCGCTTAGATACATTTATCCTCCCATCAACTGTGACAAGATCCCATGTCATTGCTGGGGATGGTATTTGAAGGCGGCATGTTGTTTTGAAGGCCTAAAAGGTCAATTCATGCAACATCTGACCAGAGAATGTTCTTCCACATGTTTGTGTCTATGTGGATTGCCACATCTAAAACCAGAACTCGTATACTAATTGGAACAAACTCCTTCCATTTTCCACTTGAGACATTCAACAATAACGGTCTCCCTTTGATTTCAAAACCTAAATTTAAGCATCGTGCTTTTGTGTGAAGGAGACAACTCGTAAATCACACATACAGAGGCCTAGAGGTATCTTTTAGACAGCTTTATGAATTGTTGAGTTGTCAATCAAGACAACTCGAGACATGTTACAAGTGTTCGACTGCCTCTATAGCAATGAAATGCAGCACTTGACAATAAAACAGACTGAAATAGTGCCAAGTAAAACAGAGAGGAAAGTGCACAACAACAGGATTTATTGCACAATGTACTGCGATAAAACGGCACACCTAATAAATAACAAATGACTATAATAATCAGTCAGTGTCTGTTGCAACCTTATTGCCTCCCTGGTGAACTTTGTTGCATGTGTAGAGATTAGCTAGCGTTGGCTTGTGTGGCCTTATTGCTCCTGTAAGCACGTATTAAACTTCTACGCTTGCTTCACTGCAACATCACCCGGCCTGCCCCATGTGTGACTGTCTGTTATCATCAGCCTGGCCTCAGGCGCACCACGCAGATAGTAACCACTTTCTTAGCAAAGATTATGTAATTGGCCACCGAGGTTAACGAGCTAACCTTTGTGTGCCAGTTCTGTCAGGAGCTAATTAGCTGGCCCGGCTAAAGTCTGAGAGGCAGGGTTACATCAGGTTGAAGTGACAGGGAGTCACACAAAGGGCATGACATTGTAAAGGCTCTAATCAAACTGTGTAGCCTCTATTTTCATCTGGCAAGGATAAGTACACCATTGGACTTTCAGAGCTAAACATTCATCCCTCATCCCATGCAGTTAGAAAGAAGTCATAAACAAAGCAAAACCTGAACACAGACGACAAGACTGCAGTCAACGAAAGCAGGAACACAGCATTGCTGCTTAAAGGGGGGATGTAATATATTTTCCGGGCACATGGTGCCATTTGATAGCACAGTCAAGTAACTATAACTGTGTTTCTATTACAAATATGCAAAACACTTTTTTCAATATTCTGCTTATGTCAAAAACATTACAATTTTGCAATTGCTGTGTTTCCATTAAATAAGAAACAAAATTATAAACGTCCATCTTTCAGCCATCTGAAGAGACGTCGACATCTTATCGAGGCGTTGGAGTGGCAAACTCCTTATTTTTGGGAGCGGCTACATATGAATGCGACGTTTTGGGGAAATTGTAGTCGGCCAAGTTTTGACTGAAACTCAAGTTCTGATTCACTGTACAATGCGTAAGACCTCTGGCAGAGCCAGCTGCATGCTGTCCAAGAAGGCCATAAATAAGAGTTTTGCTGCTGCATACAAACTGGCATGATGCCAAAAAAACGTTTTGTTTTCTTTTTTTCAAATTTGTTGTGTTTCCATTCAGTAAATTTTTGTTTTATAACTCCAGTCGTGAAATTTAAAGTCAATGGAAACTAAGCTTATGCTGTAAAAGACCTTAGACGTTACAATCTGAAATTGACCTTTGTCTCTTTAAGAAGTTTCTATTCTTTCCTACACGCTGCCTTCAGCATCCCACCACAAAATGCTTCTCATTAATGTTTCTTAGGAACATTGAACTGAGAAGTGTTCATATGATGAGGTCAGCAGACTCTCAGCTCTGCCAGGTGTTTACTAAATCTGCTGCCGCTAGTCTGGAGGAGCTGAGTGGGGAAGGCGTGCTCTGTGAAGCGGAAGCAAGCAGGTGTGTTTCTGATGAGGGAGTAACTTTATAACAAAAACAGGTACATTTTATGCAATACCCACCATTTGAACAATTTCCATTAACTTTGTTCTATTAAATCTACCAGAAATTCAAGATCAGATCGGATTACAAAACATCCACACTAAAAGTGTGCACCTTTCATAATATGTGATTTGTGTTCTTGCGTAGAAACATTAATAATTATGTTGATATTTTGAAATCTGGGAGTTTTCTCCCTTTCTTGCTTTCATGTAGGCAAGCCTGACACATTTCCTGTTTTGCCTTTGTAATACCATTCTTGTGTTTAAAAGATCTGCTTTGAGTCAAAAGAGAGTGATCGCACGGTCAGAACGGACGGCACATAACAAAACTGGTCCGTGTCCACAGTTGCCCACTTTTAAACTCAATACCACAGAAACTAGGTTCGACTGATGCTTTAAATTCCCCCTCCACAAAAACACATGACTCATGTTTTTCCTCTTTGAAATGTTGTTTTTTGACATCTCTGTGGTCTTCATGAAGGGACGGTGTTTCGTCAACATAGTTGTCATTTGTCAAGGTTTTTACCCTGCACTTTAAGATTCCTTCAGTACTATGTTTTCGTTGAAAGTGAATGTGTCGTTGAGCTCATGACTATAAGAAAGTTTGCGTCTTGAATTTTGTTTCTTTTTCAATCTTTTATAAAATAGTTTTGTTTAAGCACTCTCAAGTAGCAGTTGATTACAGCTGCAAGTGTTTCAGGTTTTCTCATTTGCACATTTAGGAAACTGGATGTAATTTTTTTTTTTTTTTAATTCATCTTTGAAAATTGCTCCAGCTCAGTCAGATGGGCTGGAGAGGATCCATAAAAAACTATTTGTCTTCCTAAAGATTCGCAGTTGGATTTAGGTCTGGATCTTGATTGGGCCAATTTAAAATATGAATATCCTTTGATTCTACATATTTGCTGTTTTATAATGGACTTCTTTGGTTTCCAGAATAATGTTAACTCACCCAAGAACTATCATGACAAACATGTTTTCCAACTTCTTTTTATTTTGACTTTGAATTCAGGTCGACTCACTGAGGGAAATAAAATCCAGTTGTTGTTGGGGTTTTTTCTTTTAGATATTTTCCATCATTAGTATTTCTTTAAAGAAAAAAAAAAAACACAAGGGAAAGAAAATAGATTTAAATTTTAAATTGAAAAAATTTTGAAGAGCGTAAAAATTAATTTTTACGTCAGGTTGTCCAGTCCTGGTTGTAACACGAGCTTCAGACGGGGGGATTTTAGAGGTTTGGTCTCATTCACAGTTTGGACCAGGTTTCGTTTACGTGCCATACCTGGGAACCATCGAATCCCCTCCTCTTAGGGTGGTGGGGTCCAACTCAAAGATGGAGGACACCTCCATGCCGTCGGGTACAGGGACCAGAGTGTACATGATTTTTTCCTGTGGAGCGCGGAGGCGGCCTCGTAGAGCCTCGTTATCAGCATCCAGCTAAAAACAAAAATATAGTAAAGGACAGAATCAGTGGCAACAATATTCAGCCGTAAAGGTAAATAACCATGCTAAGTGAGCAAAGGTATATCATACTGAAGCTCTTTAAATTTGATAAGAAGTAATTTTGTCAAAGTTACTTTTGATAAAAATAACTTTTATCAAAAGTAACTTTAGTAAGTTACTTTTATCAAAAACACAAAGCATCCTCAGTGTTTTTTAAGCCTTCTACTCTAAGATGATGCTGGAATTTGCTGAACTGCTGTATTTGTGCTCTTAAAGAAAATAAAATGTATTCTTATTCAATAACTACCAGCACTGCTGTGCATCAACTAAGATGATTACACAGTGACACCTTGTGGTAGTCAGGTGCTACTGACACACACAAAGCAAATGAATCTGGATTCGAGTACAGATTTTAATTTATAAGCATATGCACACAAATTCACACTGACACAGTGACACCAAACAACATCTATTGATGGTGTGACAATACCTGAAAATTGAAGGGTGTAAAGTCCACCACCTGGAGCAGCAAAAAGAAACCCGGAGCAGATTTTTAAAAAGAATGAAGCAGAGGCAAAGCAATGAGAGAACATCTGACTTACAGAAGATCGCTGCTCAGCACTCTCCTCCTCAAAGTCTGGATTCACCTGGAAAATCCATTTGAAAAACATAATCTGCCGAATCATTCATTTAATAATGATGTATTTATTTTCTTTAAATAAAATACATTCCACATAAATAACTGGCAATTTTGAAATCTCTGCTTCCTGGACGTTTCAGAAAAGATTTTAAGGTGGTTTTGATGCCCTGTAAGTAGAACTATCTAAAAATGCATTGCTTTTGCAAAATTACTGATCACAACAACATTGCAAAGAATTGTTGGAACTACAATTAATATCAGCCAAATGTTGAGCTTTCTACAACAATAACATGCATTTGGTGATGATAGTTGCTTATCATAGCAGAAATGTAGATGTTTCTTTGCCAAAACAGCAGATTCAATCATTTGTAGCTTTTCCAACAAAGTCATGCTGCTCATATTATTTTTTTTTTTTTTTTTTGCCAGAAGTTATTTTTGCAAAAAAGAACCATCACCTCTTTTCTTGGCAAAAATAGACTTGAGTCATTATCTTCAGAAGGTGACAAAATACACTTGCTAAAGATACAGCGCAACAAAAAAACACTAAAACACAATACAAACATATAAAAATACACAACAATCAAACCAACACTGATCAGGACTTTATAATTTTTTAAAGGATGTCAGGATTTGTCCACTTTTAGCGTCTCCTCCTCATTAACAAATTTATTTTTCAAGAGTCCTTCAAAAACAACAATTATCTCAATTATCTGAACAGTTCAGATAGGACAATAATGTCCTTGTTTACATTATTTCCATGTTTTTTTATTACCTTTGGTTTTCATCTTGCTCTTGTGTATGAAAAACTGTCTGTTAGATGTCTCTTGGTGTTTAATTATTGCTGCCAACTCAGAAATTGAATGTTTGTCTAAATCACTATACCATAAAAAGAAGAAAAAAAAAAACAAACAAAAAGGTGTAATCCACCGACACACACCTCACCCACCTCTGCAGCCAAGTAGCACCCGGTGGCCAAATGCTTAAACCTGAACAGACTGTTCCAGTAGCCTGCGCCGCCTCTGCATGGGTCATGGTGCACCACCTGGTGATGAGAAAAGAAACGCCATTTAAAGTAAAGCTAGCGTTGTTTCCGTATCAGCATTTAATTGACTGGAGGACGGATTGCATTTCGGGAACACGTTTCACCAACCTCCACTTCCCAGAGTGCTTTGCTGCTGGTGGCCGAAGTCGCCGACTGTCGACCGGTGGTTCGGAGAAAAACATACTGCTTCTTCCTGTGGTCGTCACAAGTTAGAAACTTTTCCTGCTCTGCGTGGAATAACCGCACGACATCACCCTACAACAAAACAAAAGAGCCCACAGGACATGATCTCAAGTAAATATTTACTGTTGTAGACAAAAAAAAAAAAAAAATCAAGTAATGTCAATCGTGTCAGTTCCTACCCCCTTGAGTATAGTTTCCAGGTTGTCACTCCATTTCATAAATAGAACAACTTTCCAGCTTGTGTTGCAATTTACAGAATTAACCTGAAAAAAAAGGAACACATAACAGAGAAGTGCCATTTATTATAGAGTTGTTACAAATGTTTCCATTTTACCATAAATGCAGTAACAGTCGTACCTCGTTACACCCCGGGTTGTCAACTAGCTGGTGGCTACTGGCATGGAGAGGTTGTCCTGCATTCACAGGGTTGAGGACGACTTTGTCTCCAATCACCACCTGCAAGGGCAACGCAAATTTATAGAGGAAGACCGCATTGCTTAGAAGCAATAGATAAACACAGAAAACTTTAAAATATGATAAAAACAAATCAATCATTTTACAAAAGTGACCTAAATTTTATAAACCAAATTAAAACTCTACAAGCTCAGATTTGTTTCCAACTATAGATGCCATCTCTTGAACACTAGGTGGAGCTAGAGTCCCTTTTTGTCTCTTACCAACATAAGACAAAACCCTCAAGCGTTAATTAATGACAAATAGTGATTTAGACAAAACTTTGATTATTTACATGCACCACAAGCTGAACTCAAGTTTTCACAGCGGTGCAAGAATTCACCTTAAAAAGTAACCGTCTTTAAATAATTGATTTCAAAAGTCAAACATTTTGAGTCACAGAGGGTTATCTGCATGCTCTCAAAGAAACAGATTTTGAGGTTTTGCAAGGCACTGGTCAGACTGAAAGAGAGACTGGTGCCTCTTGGTCATTTTAAAAGGATGAATCAAAAGAGGAGGACAAATCTTCCCAAAGGGATTAATTAAGTGGAACTTAATTAGCCATTCAGCCAGCTTAACTCCATCACCTTCCATTAGCCACGATTAGAAACTGCAGCTCGAGCAGCAGAGGTTACGTTCACGTATGCTCCATTTACCCGAGCCACTCCGACTTCCCTTCAAAAAGCATTATGCAAACTTAGCTTTATATAACCCATTACCAAGAAAAACAGGAAATGTCCATTTATTTTCTTTTATACTTGTTGCTTTTATAAGCACACCAGACAAAATGGGTGTGTTTTCTGCTGCAAGAGAAAAAAATCATGACAAATTCAGCACAGGTGTGCTAAGTTAAGTGTCTAGTTACCATTTTCATTCATAACAGAGACTTTCTCACATTTAGTGAGTTTGTGTTGCCATCACAAACTTTAACACACTTTCTTTAGATTTTATAAAGCAGACCAACATAAAGTGGCAAATAGCTGGGCAAAGAAGTGAAAGCGATGTATAGTTTTTAAAATTTAAACCATGAACCCAACCCTAACCCATAGTATGTCTAACCAGTATCGCTGCTGTTAAAGATGCAACTATCTTGGAAAATTACTCTGCTCTAAATTTGTACATATTATCCATTTTGAATCAAAAACACCTCAGTTTCCACCTGGATGCTTGTGATTATCACATTTCAAGTTTTGTTAAACATCCTTGCTTTTGGGGGAACCGCTGCCTTATATTCAGATATCTTTCAACTACAATGACTTTTCTAGTATTGGGCCACATTTTGCATGTATGTTATTTTCCCATTTGTCCCTCAAATGGGAACCTTTCTTCCACATGAATGGAGTCTCCTCTCTGTGTGTTTTGACCTGTTACAAAGAAAAATCTCATCTTATAGATCCTTTCCTTTACACTTCCTAATTTTGGTCTGTTTTCTGCTGGTCCATCACATCAAATCCCATTGAAATACATTGAATTTTGTGTTTGTAAGTTGACACCACGAGCATAACTTCAATGGATCCAGATACTTTAGCTGGGTACTGTACATCCGTATCTGCAGCCTGCGGTTTTCTTTTTTTTCAAGCACAGAGGAAATTGGCTGCACTCAAAGTGAATTCTCACACTGCGTCTCATTTCCTGCAGCTCTCTCTGGATCAAACCGCAGGTCAGTACATCGGATTATAGCAGCATAGGTATTAAGAGAGATGTAATTAATAGATTCAGTTTTACTGTACGCTGCTATAACGGCTGCTACCAAGTGTGTGTTTTGTTTGGTCTAGTTTCTAGAGAAAATATTTTAGTACATTTGAAATAAGACAAAGCAGACTTACAAGTAGATTTTTAGTAATTATGCGAATGTTTTAAGTCAATAATTCTCATATATAATTATAAGAATATAATTCTTTAATATAGATGAAAAAGTTCTAATAACCACTGGCAGATTATTTCACTAAAACAACCATACAAACTCCTGTATTTTTCTAAAACATTAATTGCAAGTTAGTTTTGTTTTCTATCAAGTGTACCAAAATATTTGCTCTACAAACTGGACAAAAAAAAATACATGGTCAGATTTTGTATTTTTGCAGTGTATTCAGCATAAACAGCCTAGTTTCTTTGTTCTGTATCAAATATGTTCTTCATCTTGATGAATCCCATCATCGTCCAGCTTTTCGTCTGAGCTTGTAAAACACAACGGAAAAGATTTTGAACACACGGTGCTTCTAAGCCAACCAGACAGACTCTCTTTCACGAACAGATCACTGTTTATCAGCAGTTCCTCATGCTTGACAAGTTGAACATTTCAAAACAAATGCCGTCAAGCCTGAACTGGAGGCTCAGATGTGGCGAGTGCATGTGACTTTGTTTTTTGTACTCCGTGTAAAGTCTAAAAATACTTTCATTCTGTTGGGCATAATTAACAGGAATCCCACACCCGGCGCTACCCACACTGTCTCCCAGGGATCTCAGCTTGTAGAACGGCTGGATGTAGAACCACGATCCCTCGTTCCCTGCCGAGTCCAGAGTCACTCTCATGGCATTCTTCTCCAGGAGTGCAGGTAGCCGCTTGTTCACCGTCAGGTATTTATTGCTTTTCAAGTGCAGCAACTGTTGGCACAACAAGGCATACGGTTACAGGAGACGTAACCACTCAATCTCTCTCTCTCTTTGGAGAGAGACGTGGAAAATGTTACACAGCTTGAGAAAAATGTGGGTAAACTGGTGCAAAAGAGGCCATCGGGACAACTTGAATGAACTTTACAGCAGAGATGCTGATATTGTCTTTTCTTTGTAGGTCATGCAAGACTGTCAATTGTTACTTTGGGAACTTTAGTCACAGCTGGTTTTTGCCTAACAAGCTTCTAAGTGTGTATTTCCCAAGCAGCAGTTGAATTATATAAGGTATGTGCAGCTAGGACATCCCACACTATCTCCCTTATGCACATTACACAGCAAGTTTCTTAGATAAAGGTGCATGAATGCAAAACCTTCATGAGCAATGAGCGGAGGGAAAGACCTTTTATCGGTGACCTTACAGGACTTCTTTGTTCTGTGGCAATTATTTAAAACTCTTCAGATTAAAAAACAGAATTATGGTCAGTTTTATCAAGCGCTCAGCTTCCTATAAGCATGCCGCACAGCGCCGCAGTTCATTTAAACAAAGCCCCTTATCTCGTGGGCCGCAGCGCACCTGAATCACATTTCCATACTGGATGACTGTTCCCAGCAGCTTGCGGTTTTCAGACTCGTTCTGCTTCTTCTCGAGGTCTGCGGCGTGCTGGAAGGTCATGACAGAGCACACGGATTGAATCACAAACACGCATTGTCGGAAATCACCCATGTAGTTACACAGTAATTATGGTTTGTGAGGATGGAAATAGATCTTACGTGAAGTTTATTGAGCAGGACCGTGTCCGTTGTGCTGTTGCCGCCAGGCTTCGCCGCTTTCCAGAACTGTTTCTGTGCCGAGTATCTGTTCATTGGACACAGCTTGAAAAGGCAGTCTAGAAGCACAAACAGAAAGACACACGTTTCATAATTTATCGGAAGAGTCTGCACTCGTGCCCAGCGTCCTGACCTCGGCAAACGCAGCCAAGTTTGGGGAAAGTGGTACACTGAGACTAAAAATAGTCGTTTTCAGAAGCGGAATGGCCTCTACTTGGTCTCGCTCATAACAAACTTTAAGGACATGTGGAGGATTCACAGATGAGAGTTGTGAGCATAAAGAAATGGTTGTTTCAGCAGCAGCAGGTTTGAAGAACAAATGGTGGCCATGCAAAAAACTGAAAACAAACAAAAAAATAACCTGGACTTACATAAATGGAATATAATCTTCTGAAAATATTTTTAATGATAGATTACAATAAGTTAAATCAAGTTTATTTTCAGCATCAAGGTAGTTCAGAGTGCTCTTAAAAACATAATTCAGCCAACAACTATGAAATATGAAATAAACATTACATTTTCAAATGCCATCAACATCAAATATGTTGATCAATGTTTCACTTACTACTAATCAAAGGCAACTCTAAGCTGATTGGTTTTTAGTCTTGGTTTAAAGGAAGGCAATGTTTCGAACAGAACCGACTCCCAGTTTGGAGGAAGCTGCTGGTTCAAGTGGTGGAGGTGAAGTTACTTGTTCATGAGTGAAGATAAAAGTTAGCAGAAAACTGGCATATTACATGCAATAGAGTACTGAGCCACAAAAAACAACAAGCTCTTTTATGCCAACCGTTTCCTATGCAGACTTGACAAATGATTTACAATTTACTTTTTTTTTCCTTCAAAAAATGACAAATGACAGAAAATAGTCAATCAATCTTTCAGAGCTGACCTGAATTGGAAGTTGGAGAGGGATAAAAAAAAAAGAAATTGTAAAACATGTTAGTCAAACCAGATGGTATTTCTTTGGAGGGTTGACATTCTGAACTATGGAAACTCAAATGGAGAAAAAAAAAAAAATCCAGATGTGCACAACATACAAGAAAAACTCTGACTGAAATGGGGATTCAGTGTTATGGACAGCATGAGGTTCACAGCTATTTTAAGGGGCAGAGAATGTAGAAAGTGCTCTGCTCCATGCACAGGAGCAAACTGAGCTGGTTTGTGCATCTGATAAAAAGACACCCACCTCACTCTTTTGGGAAAGGTTTCAAACATGTTATTACAAAATACATCAGTGTCCACAGGAGAGAGAGAGATGTTTGGGTGAACTCTGCTCAGTCTGTCCTAAACACAAACTTGATTTGGATGTGATTTGGTAGAGACTGATAAATATACAAGATACAACTAGAAAAAAAACTTTCTGAGTTGTAAAATGATAGACTGGCTCATCCGTTCAAACATTTACTATGAACTACTGCATTCCAAGTGTCGGCTAGAACTCCACTGAGAAATAACAGATAAAAATACGCATTTGGGCTACCGTACTCAGAAATGCGGTCAAAGCAAAGAGTGTCGAGGGATTACCCATCATACAGCCTGGAGTGGAGGAAGCAGGAGAGGAGGGCAAAGACCCAAAAAAAAGAAAACGGGGCACTGGGAGAACATATGTCCGCTGCAAATGGGCAATAATGGCTATTAAAAGCAGAAAAATACCGTGGTGAACTGCGGAAGAAAGGTGTTTACTAAAAAGTTAATTGCAAAATGTAGACAGTGAGTATCTGCAAAAACCTTCACACAACAGATCTACTAAAGATGAACACATGTTGGACTTTCAACCTCATTGTCCTGAAAAGCTGTGTTTCCATAACTGCAGAATTTGACATTTCAAAAATAAATTTGCTTCACAAAAATAGAAAAACCAATGATAGTCCAGTGGTGGATCAATTGACCATTCGCATGTGATGTCACCACTTCAGACCTCTGCCCGCTCCGCCATTGACGGACGTAAAAACAACAAATGTGCTCCTTTAAAGCCTGTCAAAAAGCAGATACCTGCAGCCTAACATCCTAATAATTTTACCATCAACCTGCCAGAGGACTACTGATGGAAATACTCACATAGTTGTTTTAATGTACTCATGTTAATTAATATTCCCTGTTCTTTATGAAATAAATTCAAAAACACCCTCAGTTGTGTTGCAAGCAGTCATTCTCTCTACTTGCGATTCAGTCTTCAATTAACTACCAAGTCTGCATGATCTCAGAGTTCACATTTCTTTCCTTTTCTTGATTTTTGCAATGACACTGTGAAACCGTGATATAGTTGCACAGGAAGTGTGCTCATAATGTGGATAGTTTGATTTCATACGCAGTTTATTGTGCACTTTTGAGAATAAATACAACCTGAATGTATAAAACACGAACTGATCATTTCATCCATTAGCCCCTCAAACCAGAGACAAGCTAGATCAAGCACTCGGCTCCCTGCAGAACTGACTTTTTAAATAGCTTGCAAGTGCTGTTAATACTCCACAAAGAGGTTAGGCTCCAGGCCTGTTACAACGCTTTTGATTAACTCTGATGGCCGACACAAAGGGCTTTTTTGTCGACGGATTAACAATTACTTCACAATGCTGAGGTAAATGGTCTGCTTTTCCGAAAACCAATTTGGAGACAAGGTTCAGCAATTGCAAAACATAAATTATTATTATGTGTACTATGATGCAGTAACTAAAGTGTGCAGCAGGTCAACACAGTGAGAAATTCAGTCAGTGTGCCTCTGCAGTTACAGCAGCGTAGAGATAAACCACACTTTTGAATATCATTTGACTAGCTCAGTTAGAAGCGAGCAGGTCACTTTTCTGCATCTTTAACTAGAAGAAGTGGCCTTTTGAAACGGCGACCTGTCTGCAAATAAGGAAAGGTACTGAGCGAGCGATCAGTCCTGACTAATCGCTCGCAGATGTTTCTCCACAGAACGAAATCGAAATAATTGCGTCAAACTCCTGAAGTGTTGATAAGACATAACATTTCTACATTTACCATTTAAACCGACAGTACAAGATGCTGAGTAATTTGTGCTTACAAAAAACACATTGAAATACTAAAACAAAAAATCCTTAAAATTTCTAATGAACAATAGAGTCCAATAGATATGAGCTTACACAGCACACGCTATCCAATGAGTTACAGTATTTGTTGTGATGAGACTAGTACCACTTCAAAATAGAACTTGTTTTGCTTGTTGGTCTGATGTACTGTTATAATCTGAAATGTGTTTTTATGAGCTGTGAACAGAAAATCATATTTAAATGAAGTAAAGATCTGAAAACACTCTTGTGTGGCGGTACTTTAAACAGCAGACATATCACGCGTGAATGAAGCTCTCTTAAACACGTAGTCCCAAACATGTTTCAAATCCAATGGTTTTATTAAATCACACTGTTTAATTTAGTGTCACATTGTGAAGGTTATGCATTTAACATGGACTCAACTTTAAACCGAATAGTGTTTATTTTTTCCCTTGCCTTTAATCAGCTGTAAATCACTTTAAATTGTCTTGTGTATCATAGGTGCTTTGCACTGAATCTTGTCTTGCCTAATTTGACCAGGGCATTCAAATCACAAGACCGTTGACAATAAGGTTGCTGTTGTAACCTACTTAAAAATAAACAAGATGTTTTGTTGTTGTCCTCTATTTAAACATTATTGACTTCACGCTACTCGACTGTGCATCTGTGTTTAGATTTGCTGCCCCATTAAAATAGGTCACCTTCTGATTACCATGTAGCACACGAGGCTAAATTAGGCAGGCACTAGCCTGCTGGGGTGGCAACCTCATCCTCAGACGTTCAGTTAAACTTTAGCTAGAGAATCTAAAGAAACAAACAAAAAAACGATTTCATTAAAAACTTTTTGGTGCAGATTTGGTCAAAATTAGAGCTGAAATCTGGGAAGGATTTGTGCTTCTGTCCGATACGCAGGATGAAGCCGTCTCAGTTCCTGGAAAAATCCATGTGAGATAAAAGCCTTTCTTGCGATGAGCAGCCACTCTGTACTCGTCAACCACTGAGCAGTAGAAAATAACCGTGTTAGAAACCACAACCAGACCACAATAAACAACTAACTTCAGTAAATCTAAAATGTGAAACATCTAAAGTATCAGAAGAAAAATAAGCGGAAAGAGACACTTTTAGAGTTCCAGTCAAGTATTGGTCCATCTTGAGACCACAGCTTCAAATAGACACCTAAAGTAAACTTCATTACCGAACCCAAACTTTAAAAAAAAAATGTATTTAGCTGCCAATTCATCACTAGTCAAAGAGTTCATGAAACAATAAATCATTTCGTCAATAAAGCTTTAGCAAATATTCCTCTGAGCTGAGTTCAATATCTCTTCTTTCCAAACTCATTAACATAAAACAAAATTAATGTTTCTATATTATCAAATGTATTGCATTTGGTTCCCCATCAAACCGCTTTTAAATGACCAAAGACCCAGACAAACACAACACTTCCTGTTTGGCTAATTCATAACGATCACAACTTTACAGGATTTTGTTTGTGAAATGTGGGTTTTCCCAATAAAATTAAAGCACTTTACGCAGTTTTCAATAATGTTTCAGGAAAAAAGGTGTTATTGACTGTAGTTTAATGCCATTCTGTCTGTGTCATGTGAGCTGCCGTCTGCTGCGCTCAGATATCCACAGATATTGTTGGAGAAAGAGCAAACCACAGCTGGAATATTAGTCATTATGTTTATGACATTCAGACCAAATCATAAAGTTTTACATAAATATTTTAAAACACAAAAAGTATATAATTATGGAGTGAATGAAAAATAATTATCCAAAGCCAAAGAATTTTACATTTAGAGTAATTCAACTTTCACAGATAGTTTTGAAACACTTCTGGTGATTAAGTGGAAAGAAACCTAAGAAACGTGGCCAAACACCAGATTACGATGCCCCTAAAACAATAAAGATTAGATTATTGATCGCAAAATAGGAATAAACTTAAAACCAACATTTTGACATTTCTTTTATCCATGTGGATCTTTCAGAAATCATTCATAACCAAGTTCAATATGTCTGTAATGTAATTAATGACTTACATCATTAATTTGGTATATTTAATGATGTAAGTCTGTTAAATATGTTGACATTTAATGACAAATGTTAGAGTAAATGTTTCTGTTTCTTATTGATACATTCAACTTGATTCTGTGTGTTGCAAATAATTTTTTAACCTCAGAAATTTGCAGAAGGATAAAGTAGATGATTATTTGCTTCATCTTTAATATGCCAAGGAGAAACTATAGTGCTTTAGGCCATAAAGAAATAAAAAAAACTTTAACTTTGGTACAAACCAACACTTCATTTTCCCCTTATAACCCTCTCAAAAGAGAGTAATACTCAGTTTACAATAAACAAACAAAAACAATGAAAACTGAGTGCAGTTATGAGCACATATACACTTTACTTCATTGTGGATGAGCCACTCACTTTTAGGAGCTCCTCTAATAAACTAAGCAGGTATAAAGCAAATCTTTCCCTTCGAATCCAAGCAATATATTTGATCTCAGGAGATCTCAAACCAGGTAGTATCACATTACAGCCTTTAGAAAGTCACTATGGTTTCAAAATAATAAAAATAATACTTAGAGTGGGCCTGACTGCTTTCCATTAAAACAAAGGTCCAAAGGTTAGGCTGGACCTTCACAGTGTGAATGTGAGGTTTAAGGTCTATAACTATCGAACCAGCATGAATCGGATCAATACGGCTTTTCAGCTCTAAACACGTATAAGGTTATCGGAAAACTCAAGCTGTCCTGAAAAGTCTAAGCGGTCCTAATGTAAAAGGGATACTTTTTGTGGAGTTTATAAATGATTGCTTTGTAAATTTTTAAAATGGCATGAGAGTCAAAAACTAAAAAAACAAAAAAAAAACAAATGTCATTGCAGAGCAGACAAAACTGGCAGTAAATGTTAAACACTCAGACATGAATGAGAGCGAGTCCTTACCTCTGAATTTCTTGGGTGGGTTGTTGAGATCTCCTGCATCTGGTTGTACGACACAGCGGTCATCCACAAGCCTGACGACACAGACATTAATGTGAATTTATTTTCCAAGTTCAAACTTTAGCTTTAATAACATAAAGCTACATAATTTTTAAAGTTTAATCAGTAATACTTTTACAACAAATTTATGTCAGGTCATAATTTCTTGGTTAATGTCAAGTTGTCATAAGAAGACATTTTGAATAATGTCAACAACTTTGTATTAAAAGTGTCCTGATTTACCGAGTGATACTATGACAACAGTCATAAATATTAATGAAGACTTACTCATGTTCATGACGGGCGTTATGTCATGTTTGTTTGTTTATGGTGTTTTTAAATAAAAAACTAATCAAAATTCACCAACAAAATTGAACAAAAAATTTATCAGGCTGAGATGGGTAAACTATTCTTTGAAGTAATAATATAAACAACATCCTTTTTTCCTTGCTTTCTTCCGAGCTCCAAAAATAAGAAAGAAAGCAACTCAAAACCCATCAAGTGACCAAACCAAATGGAGATGGATTCTGGTAGTTTCTCTCTTCCTTATTGGAAACCGCACAGAATTGTGCATCCGAGAGCCACAGAGATATCACATGAGTATCGGGTAATGACGCTGCCAAATCCAATGAAGACACACCCAACTTAACGCAATTATATTGATAATGGCATCATAATTGTTTCAAAGCTCCCCAGAAATTAAAAACAGACTCACTAACAACTCATAATTTAATGGCCATGTTAGTGGAAAAGTAGAGTTTTTCCTCGTACACTTTTAAATTTTAGAGGCTGACTGATCTGTAGTCATTAGGATTTGTATTTATGGCACTTTTATTTGGATTATTGAAGTTCAGAGGTTACATCAGTCAACAGCACCGGATAGATTACTGTAAAAATAAAATGGACCACTGGAAATTTGTGTTTTAAGTGCCAGACATTTACAGTGAATGTGTCAGGCTCATAAAATGAACGCTGACACATTCAGTTTTTAATGCATGGGAACAGGTAGGTCACATTCAGAATGACTAAACTGTTTTTATGACACTGAATAACGTCCGACAGGTTCAATGCCGGCTGAACCTATATTTATAATATCAATATAAATATATATGTCCCCATTCAAATCCATGTGAATTAATTCATGAAGAGAGCTCTCATGCACAGCTTGTTGCTTTTCTACGCAAGTGAAATGGATTCTATTTAATGTAAAAATTATAACGAACGATTAGGTTCAGGTTTTAATTTAGATGGTTAATCTGTTAATATGTCCTGAAACGAGGACAGCTTCATCAAAGGGTGGTTTTCAGTCTAATTCATTTTCCAAAAGAAACCAAGTTAAGACTGAAGAATGAAAAAATACAAGACAACTGCTGCTGTTGAGCTGTATTAAACATTTCATGTTACGATCCAATTAACTTTTCAAATGCTTTATTGCCGACTCATATTTACAAAAGGACAAACTCAGAAACTAATTTCTGTCAATCTTTTACGCATTTACACAGTATTTAATTGTCACCACACTGAGCACAGAAAGTCAGATTTAATCACTTTAAAAATAAAAAAATAACTTATCAGCAAGCAGGGTGCAGGAAAGTGTTTCGAATCTATCAACTATACATGCATATAAAACCTAATTTGGTTATATGTTCAAATTATTTCTTTATTGAGGCCTAAATTATTCATATCTCAGGCATGTTCAAGTTTAATGTAATATTTTAATTTTACCCAACATGTTTCTTCTGGCTGGAAGCAGTGGAGGCATTTTGGTATTTCACAGGTATTTCATAACAAAATACCAGTGAAATCATCCAAAGAAATGGTCAGCAAATATAAGAAGGCTTAGATTCCTGAAATTCCAAACAAAAAAAAAAATTCCTATGAACAATTTCTGAAATGATTTTTTTTTAATAAAACATATATCAAAAGCAAAGCTGACACTACTTGTTTTTCTGAGGAGATGTGTCTCACTTTCTATCAGAAACTAACGTTTCAGTTGAATGAAAATTATTTTAAATATAAATCTGAATAAATTAATAATTTTAGGGCTGACAAAATCTCTTGCTGCTGCTCCATAACTCTGACTAGTCTCCAACGTTCAGTTGCCTCCAGAGATCAACGTTTTTCCAATGGAGACGAGTTTATCCTTCAGGCATCCTGAACGCCTGTTAGTCATTGATCCTACGCTCTTCTGAGATGTTTCTTTTTTTTTTTTGGCTGCATTAAAGTTGGTTTATTTAGCAAAACTAAATAAAACAAATAGTATCTTTTCAAAACTAAATATGGAAATGGAAGCACTGTTTTTGCATCACACGAGTTACATGATCAACAACCAGAGGTTGCCACTGCGCAAACCACAAAGAAGAAGATGACAGGAAGTAGTTAAAAGATGATGGCACAGCATGTCTTTTTTCATGACTTATCACGTGAACAAACTTTTTCAAAGTGTGATTTTAATTGTGCTCATTTCGTGGAAACACCGCAATTGCGAAATTGTGCTTTTTTGACATTAGCAGAACATCAACAAATTACATTTGTGATGGAAACGCAGCTACTGTTGAATAAAGAGAGGTGATTGACAAGAAATTTATCACGATAAATCATAAACGTGCAATAAATGCCCACGCTTAAAACCAAGCCTTTTTACCACACCGAAGTCCTTACTTAGCAAGTAAGAACTTTGGTGTCATAAAAACAGCCCTTGTTGTGCTGTTTTTCTAAGTAGGAATGTTCTGATCCGATTCCAAGTATTGACCTCCTAATTTCTGTTAGTGTATTGTCTGAGACTTTGTCAGCTACACCTACTGGGAGCGGCTGAATCTTGTATAGCCGGCTTTTAACAACCAGTCTCTGTGGACGGCTCCCAAAAATAGTTTTATATTAAGTTTTGATTATTTTTGAATGTTTTTATTATCAGATATCTGGATTTTCCCTAAAAAATTGGCACTTCACAAACTTTACAATAAAGTTTGGTCTTTGTCATGTGATCCACCTCTGACCAGTCCACTTACAAGTAAGAAAGTAAAGCAGCACAGAACTCCAGAAGGTTTTGTACACCCACAATTAACTGGAATGTCACTGAAATATGTTACAAATCTAAGTACTCATGAGTCATAGACTAAATGAGTGTAAACAGTATCTTTAGCGTAGGACTTCAACAAACTATCAAATGACTGTTAATGTAGAATAAAAACATAGCAGGAGTAAGAGTTGAGTTTACTGATGATTGGAGTTTGTGTTGGCCATGCAGTGACTTGGAATTTTGCGTTAATATGTCAAGGTAATGTTCTGTCCTTATGATGCCATCACCATCAGTTTTCTGGACTCTACCAGTCTATCCTGAACCAAAACATTCAATATAGTATGTTGCGGCACCCCAGTACTTCATGCAGGATGACTGCTTGCAAGGTTTCCTCTTTTTGTCCTAGTGATATAATGATGGTCAACCCATTTTAACACCCCAAGAACTTTTGGTCTTTGTCCGAGAGTACCTGCCTTCTTCCTCTCCGAGAGGCCTTTGAGCCCATGTCAGTGGGCCTTGTACAGAAAAATACCTTGTCTGCACAAGGTATTTTTCTTACATTCTGGGATGGATATGTTTTCCTCAGCCCCATCTTGGATAATTGAAAGACAATAGATGGATGGAAGGACGAATTTTGTCAAGACATTTTTACAGCCTGGCCTTTGCCTTCCGATGCAAATCCACTCGATTCTAACCTCCCTTCAGTGCTCTGTCTGGGCTTTTCCCCATTCAGTTGAATTTTTCCGGTAGAATTTCGACTGATCCAATCCACGAACGGAAGGAGAAGTTGCGAATGATGACGTTGATTTTCTGTAATTTAGCAATCCAAATATTAAATTCACTTCAACAGCCATTTGGCTTGGCACTTTCTTCTCACTGCATTACATATGTCCTGGCCAAACATTAGCTACTGGGAAAAATGTAAAACTTAAAACGGCCTCTGCACCTCCATGAAGCAATCTTTTCTCAATAGCCAAGAGTCCAGACCTTTATGCATTACATGTAAATAATTGGTTTGAACTGTACATGGCAAAATGCTTACTGTTAAACTACATTTTAGCATGACATAATGATTCTTTTATATAAGTTAGTAGATAAATACAATTAAAAGAACTTTTAAGGATACTCTAAAAAGCTGCATCTTTTGCAACCCACTGACAAAAGTGCAGAGGACCACTTCTGTAACACTGAAAGAATTCAGGCATCATCAACAAATGGATCCATCGTGTGCGATCAAAATGATGCAATAATGGGCCAAGGTCCAAAAGGGAACAGGTGTTTCAAGACTCCCTGTTATCCTGTGTCAAGGAGTATGCTGCTTCTGCTTTCTGCATCGAAGCTTAGGCAGCCAGGAGTGCACCAGGTGGATCCAGGTGTCTGTCAGGGGTCACATTCAGAGTGCTGACAGCACAAGCAAAAATTGAATACAGAAACAATGCTGCTATTTTTAGCTACGCCCTCCATGCTTTCCTCTTTAAACACACAGCGCAGCAGCGGTGGGTGATCACAAGCACGAGAGCAGAGGACAGAAATTTAACAAATGAGAGATGTCATGTTAGCAGTCATCAAAGCTGTGAACCCGTTTGTTGCTATGGCGGTTAATGTAATGCGCCAAACTGTGAAAGAGCGTTGCTTCTGAAGTCTTGCGAACAATAGGGCCACGGCAAGGCCACTTCTGAGTGAAAAATAAAATTGCTACACAGCAGGAAGAAAAAAAACCCGGACTGCCTGTCTTTCCTTAAGAAGGTGAAGGAAGACAATATAGATGCAGAATGCACTTTAGAGACATAAAAAAAACTTGGATAAGAAAGACAGGCGAGAGATACTGACAATGACACTCTCTTCCTCGTCCTCCTTGTTGCTACTTCTGACCAGTAATTACACGACATGGTTTGTTCTATTTTCACATAATGAGACGCACTTTTAACTCTGCGCCTACAATTAGGGCGGAGGGGAGATGCCAACTACCTAAATGCCGTTCAGACACAGAGTAATCTAAGGGACGAACAGGAACACAGCAACAAGCCAATCTCGAATCTCAAAAATAAGAAAAAGAAACTTTAAAAAGAAGAATCGCAACATAATTTTAAATAAACAGGATCTTAAGCACACCAACATAATGGTTACAGTGAATTCTTTGGTTAAGATAAGCTGTCTCTAACCAGAATGTAATTCAAGTGCAGAAAAAAAAAACAAAAATGTATTTGTGTTATTACTCGCGTCATGTGTCACTGTTGTTGCTTTACTTTGGGCAGTGCTAGCTCTTCTGCACAGCACTGCCTAAGGTTTCATCTCTGGAGGAATCCTTACAGGTACTTTGCGAAATGAGGGAAGTGGAAAGTGGCTGCAGTGATGTGTGAATGAAAGCTCTTACCCCAGAGTGCTGATAAATCCACTGGTGGAGCCCTCCGCGTACAGGGAACAAATGTCCCCTATATGGAGGAAACTGGACATTTTGTCTGACATGGTGTCTCTGGGTTAATTCACCTACAAAAATAATAATAATAAATCAGAAATGTTAAATGTACAATGAAGAGTGCAATTACTTACAAACCATTTATTTATTTGAAGCAGTCTTGAAATAATAAGTAATGATAATTACATACTGATGTACCAAATCAATGGTCCAGGACAAGACACTCTTGACTGAATGACTCAGTCAAGAGCGTCTTGTTCATTTAACGCATTAAACTGAATAGTTCCACACTTTTTTCTCCAAAAACACAACAAATAGCATGTCTGATGCCTTATTAGTAAAACGCAAATGCAAGTATAGACACCTTTTGATGCATCCTTGAATTTATGGAGATATTTATGATTTCCATAAAATTTAAATTTATGCAAAGAACATTTTAGCCCCCCCAAGAAAACCCAAATTCGGCATCAGAAGCTAAAACCATTTCTAAAATTTCGATAAATATACAATTCAGACAGTAGCTGTTTTGAGTCAGAATTAATTCTACACGAGTAAAAATAATTTTTCGGAAAATGTATGTATTTATTAATTTTTTTCTCAGTGGCATCTACTATATTCAAAACAGTGGTCAAGGCAACAAAAATGGGACATAGTAAATATATTTTCTAGAGGGTAGACCTACTTTGCTTTTAAACAAGCACAGGACATCGTTCACACAGTAATAATAACTAAAATAAAAAAAAATTTTAAAAAAAAGAGGAGGAACAAAGTGGTAGAGGCTTCATTAAAACCCTCAGGTTAAAACAAAGTAAACTGCTCAGTCAGGTTTGACACCAAGCAAAAAAAACAAAACAAAACAAAATAGCTTCAAGGGTTAAAAATTAGCCCTTAAAGGAGATCAGCTCGCAAACAGAAAGCTACTTTCTGTGTGCGCTGTGTTATTGTCATCTGCGTGAAACCAGTTCACCCCAAATTTGGGTCACCACTCGGAAAGCTTCGAGCATAAATCCAGCAGGTAAAATATCCAGTTTGACTTAAACAAAATAACTTAGCTTCAATTAAAAATGACTAAACAGAACTCGAAGACACGTCAGACAATATGATAAACTAAAAACGCATAAAACATGTAAACAGTGAACTGAAACTGCACGTCTTACGGCAAAAGGTCACATTAACCCATATCCCGACGGCTCACTGAACTTCCTACACGCACATAAACTTTGCCTTCTGTTACGTACAAAACGACGTACACGTGCGTGCGTTTAAACGCCTCGGAACATCGTCAAACCGCGGACAGGTAAACACAAAACAGCCAGAGTACATTTTTCTCTCGGCTAATTTATTTATTTTGTATACCGTTTTAGCGCACGAGCAGCAGCCAGCGACAGAAGCAAATGAGCGCGTGGGCTACTTCCTCCACAGGGATGCTGTCATCTCTGTGGGAAAATAAAAAATGTGAACAATGCGCGAGGCTGAAAAACTACACACACAGACAAGGAGTTCATACCTGGCAGGAATGGGAGACGGCGTCAGAGGACAGCGAGAGAAAAACGCGAGAAGTGGGTCAGCACGGGATAATTTCCACGGCACCGTCCTCGGTTAAGTCCATGGCAGAGAAACTCCAGGTAGGTAAGAGTCGCATTGAGCGGCGTTTATCTCCCGACAGCTCAACGCATCCTCGGCAACAATCCTCTTCTTACCTCCTCCACATGTCACCACGGGAACGCCCATTCAGTTACTATTTATATTCGGCAGAGCTTGCTGGGTACTGTAGTCCTTAATCTGGAGCGTCACTTTGAGACGAAACGATATCTTGGCATCGCAGAATCACTTCGGTCTTCTGAAATGTCTGAACCGAACCTTTAATGCTGCTTTTCAACTCATAAAAATGACTGATATTGTCTTAAAAATCCGTTTAGATGAAAAAAAAAAAAAGAAAGAAGGAAAAGTTAAAGAAAAAGTTTAGAATTGTTTCTTATATATATATTTTTTATTAATCAAACGTACTCAAATTGAACATTTTTGACATTTTTCAGATCTTTTCAGGTAGAGATCCCACTGCAGCCACACATTTTATTCTTGTAAATCAGAAAGCATCATTTGTCTCAAATACGCAGATAGGTGGGATGTGTCAGTGGACTTTATATCATGTATGTAATGTCAGAACCAGAAGCACACCGTCTCATGAATAGGGACTCAAGCTGTGCATGTGAAAGAGACAAGAGAAAGACAATTGTGTGTGGAGCATTCCTGTCAGAAACACTGACTCAGACACTGGCAGTCAGTAATGGATTTCTGAATCGGGTACGTTATGTTGCCCTCAGAGATATTTAATTAATAACTGAACAACTTGTAAAAAATATATGTAATTAGACATTTGATTTTAAAGGGGAAGTATTTTGTAAAATTGACCTTTTTGAGCTTTACATTCTGCCATTATGTTATTCCCACACCAAAAACATACCTGGAGTGTTGCTTGATTCTTTCATTGTTGTGAGGTCTAGCTGAAGGCGGAGTTTCAGAAAGAGCAGGAGCTTCTTAAAGAGACAGAGATCCAATTTCAAGGCATTAAATTACGACATCAAATTCTAATTTCCTTTAAGTCAGCATTTTTATAACAATTGAAGGGGACATAGTTACTTGATTGAGCCATAAAATGGCTTCATGTTCCTGGAAAATACATAGTACTGCCCTTTTAAAAACATTTATTTGCTGTTAAATGTCAAAAACCATTCAGCTAAAGTAGGCATGGCATATTTAGTTAGAGGAGCGGGAAAACCCTCAGGAATCTATTGAAACAGTCAGAAGTACACAAATAAACTGTATGTGAAAATACCAAGATATATAAAACAAACAAAAAAAAACATAGCATAGAAGCATCATCATCCATAATCATCCATGATTACAATATGAATGAGAACTGAGTGGCACCCGGGAAGAAAGAAGCACTTTCCTCCCTCAAATGGGCTCAGTTGCATTCATCAGACCCACTAATTAGCTCTTAATCTAGTTTCTTAGCTGCAGGATCCAGAGAGATGATAAGAATGGAACATTTGAAAAATGATCAGTAACCATTATTATAAAAGCTGGCCTATTTCCACATTCCACATATGCTTTTTTTTTTTTTTAACTGTGCACTCTCTTTGAGATGTTAATACCTGCCAAGTGTTCCCATTCTGAACAACCTTCAGTCATGGACACTGTGTGTTTTAAAGGTCTCCTGGTGCAGACATAAAAACACAGGACCAGAACGAACCAGTGGAAAACAATAAATATACAGGTAACAACACTTTTAGTGATGTCATCAGTATCCATGTCCTACAAAAATATAGTCTGTTGTTGAATCCAGAGTCAATAATTCCTTAATATTGATGAGAAAGTACTAGCTATAAGTGGAATAATCTGACTTACACAGAAATACACAGCTTAATCAGAGGAGAATCTTGGCGCTGTCAATCATGCCTGTGCACATATTGCTACCCCCCCACCACCTTTCTCTGTGCTACGGTATAGCTGCATCCCGTCAACAGAGCTTGTCATGAATGTCTCACAACATACTGTCATGACATATTGACAGCTTTAATGAATATGTTAAAAAATAAATAAATAAATAAAAGCTGCATACTTTTGCTTTTGCTTAAAAGTCACAAGCCAGTTTTTCAAGAGTACTAAGATATTTGCATTAGAAATTAGACAAGAAAATTCTTGGTAACATTTTTTTTCTTTTTCTTTTTTTTTTGCAGCGTTGCACTGATGCCTGAGAAAAATTGTTTCCCGGATTCTGTTGAACAAGAAACATGCTGCATTAATCATCTGTTTAAATGTAACAACAGGGCTAAGTTTTTCAGTCTTAGGCTTGTGAGCAGTGGTTGGCCTGTCCAGTCCAGTATTTGTGGTACTAGTTAGTATAGACTCCCCTCTGGGTCTGAAAAAGAAAAATGATTGATCAATAGAGGACATTGGAACCACATTTCCAACAAGCTTTTGTATTAAAAAAAGCAGATAATGCCTTTGTTGAAAGAAGGCTGGAAAACAGATGCTTTGTTTCTGCACATCCACACCTGTTGTTCTAAGTGGGACGTGTAATGTCATAATGTCACGCAAACCTTTTTTATTTCCAGACTTGGGCTCAAACTGACAGGAAGTGAAGTTGAACAAAGATTATTTAGTACTCAGTTGTCATGGATACAGTTCTCAGACGGTAAGGCTTCCACACAGAGAAAAAAGGATTAAAACTGGACATTACTGCTGCTGCTGTGTTTGATAAAAGCAATAGTGTGGACGTGAAACTTGGTTTGAGGTTCCAGGAGCATGTTGTGGTCTTTCCACTCAGGGTATTATGATCAGCGTTTTGTTCAGTGGCCCACCATAACCCGATGTCTGCTGTCTCCCAGTCTCCCAGCATGAAGCATGAGTACAAGAGAAGCAGCGCCTCACATGAGGAGAGGAGTGTGAAAACGGATTGATTTTCTTTATACTACAAAGGCTCATGAACATGAGCACAAACATAGTGGGAGGCAGCAACGGCCCGTCCTGAGTGGTCGTCTCACATAAAAGTGACACAGAAAGCTGCTTCCGTCAAACAACTCCGCATCTGCTTGTTCGGAACGTCTGGGAGACAGTGGGATGGCAGAATGCTGTAACCGTCTGTGTAGGAGAGCGGGCCGAGAGCCATCCTCGTGTACGGTCCAGAGTTAGCGGGCCGAGGCCCTTCCCTTGGCAGCTCTGTGTGGGCAAAACAGTTGAGTCTTTGAGGCATAAATGGTTTTCAGTGTTGGCCAGTTTGTGCAAAGCTAATCTTTTTGTGTAAATATTGCTGAATCATGATTCATTGGACACTCTATATTAAGTCTGAGCTTATTAAGAGGAGACAAGGAGGGTTCTGTCGTTCTCTCAGAGCAACTCTCTCTTTAGTATGGCGTTTGCCCCAAACGCCATACACATCAACACCTGTTGTAGAACTTCTTTCACTTTCCTATTCGAGAAGAAGAAATTGAGTTCACTGGGGAAAATGCCACACAGAGCACTGACGGGGGATCAGGATCGAGCAGAATCGCACAGGGAGGCAATGACCTTAGAGGTTTCTTGGGAAACATTAGAGAATGAACTGTGTCATGAACACCAAGGAACACAAAACAAAAAGATAATGGCACACAACAAACCTGTCAAACATTACTGTTTGGCAGCCATGAAGAGGAGCAATTAAGAGGCCCATGTTAATTCCAGAGAAGCTAAGGAGGTTCACTGCTTGGGTGGGACAATCTGTTACCAGGGAAACAATTCAGCTAGAAGTGGTCTAAGTGTTAGAATGGACTAGTCAAAGTCCAGAAAAAAAACAAGCTGAGAATCTATGAGAAGACTTGAAATTGGGTGTTGTCCATGCAATTTGATTGGGAAAGTTTAAGGACTATAAGCTATAAGCTGTGGAAATAAAAGTTTTCTATTGCTTGAGAAACATTTAATCTTTCAAAGTGATTTAAAAGACAAATGACAGTTGTTTTGTTTTGTTGTTGTTTTTTACACTAGATCTCATAGCTTTCCTCAGTAGCATGACATCACACCTTAGGTACAATCTACATCTTAAGTCAAGAGCATACTAGCTTTTTTGTTGTTGCTGTTGTTGCTTTTGCCACCACTAGATGATCAATATATAAAAAACCTGATTGTCTTTGCTGGTGCAAAAGAATATTCGGGTTACTGTGGAGAAAAACAAAATATATTTGAGAATTTAATTTTAGAATTCTCAGAAAAGCGTCAGAATTTTTCAGGCTTTTTTCAACAGATTATGATGAATAGCATCACAGTAATTTTATTCAGAAGCTCACTTCCAAGCGAGGCCAGCAGATGGCAGTACTTTAGGACTGGTTTCTTATCAACTCCAATAGGAAAAGAATGTTTTTCCAAAGGTATCAATGACATCAGCAGTGATGTCATAACTCTATGATGCCACAAAGGAATCTCTCTCTTAAATGTAGCTCACAGACAGCGTTTTGTCAGACCTGTTCCACAGTTCTATCGCGGCAGATCACTCTTCAGAGCACGTTCGAAAGTAATTGAAACAAGCGGGATATCGATTCCAGATATTGCACGCCTTTCAGAGAAGCAAGAATATCAACATGAAGCAACAACAGATTGCATGTGAACATGAAGCTTTTCCAGCTAAGCTTTCATGGGTCGACATAATGGACCTCAACATCCAAGTCGACTACGACGCTGTCGTTTTCCCTTTTGAGGATGAAAGCGACAGCCCCATTGAGCCGGAAGATGTACCAACAGAGATCCAGGGGGAATCAAGTCCTTCCGGCGACTTTGAGAGTTCAACATCTTCGGAAGTCGAGCAGAAAACAACTCGGTCTGCTGGCTTCGAGATCACCCCCTCAGTGGAAGTGGTGGACAAGACAAGCCAACACGT
>CAEGAD010005732.1:0-25308 GCA_903067055.1 Poeciliopsis paucimaculata | reverse complement strand
ATTTTGCATTTCGTTTACGTTAGGCAAAAGTGAAATATATATATATATAAATGCTTTCACTTATCAATAAATATAACAATTTGTTTAATTTCCCACAAGCTATTTGTTATTATTATTATTAGTAGTAGTAGTTGTAGTAGTAGTAGTAGTATTAGTGTTTTAGTTGGTATTATTACTAAATAATGTTTTGAGACATGTCATAAGTTAATTTCTTTAAAAAATGTAAATATTTTTTAAAGAAAAAAATATTTCTTTCAGGTTAGGCTAAACCTAACCTGAAGGTTTAGGTTTAGCCTAAACCTTCTTTCAGGTTAGGCTAAAATTTTGCATTTCGTTTACGTTAGGCAAAAGTGAAATATATATATATATAAATGCTTTCACTTATCAATAAATATAACAATTTGTTTAATTTCCCACAAGCTATTTGTTATTATTATTATTAGTAGTAGTAGTTGTAGTAGTAGTAGTAGTATTAGTGTTTTAGTTGGTATTATTACTAAATAATGTTTTGAGACATGTCATAAGTTAATTTCTTTAAAAAATGTAAATATTTGTTATTTATGCATTTTTGGGTCCTGATATTAACATGCATAAAGTGCCAAATGACACATTAAAAACAAAGGCAAGAGTTGAAAATAAATAAGGAAAAAGTGAAACATGGAGGACTGAACTTGCAAAACGATTTTTAATCTACATGTTCAGGCATTTTCATTGAACGGGGGTGGAGGGGTTATATTGAAACCATGCAAGTAATTTGCGTTTGATACTTTTTTCTTAATTCTGAATCACCTGAACAGAAGAAAGTCAAGTTAAAGTCGATCTGACTACTCAACTCAATGTACTTTCACTTTCTTTAACAAACCTCTCTAACCCTGTTTTACCCAGATACAAGTGACGCTTACCTCTCTGACGATCCTCTTGGCTCAGGTGAATGCGGAAGTCCAGGTACACACTGTGTTACTTCCTTGTTAGAGTCTCTTCGCTCGGAAGAAACTAAAGCTACCATCTAGTAGCTTTAAAATGGATGTATAAAAAATGTCATGGCTAAAAAAACGACCTTAATTTTCCTGATTCTAGTAGTAATACAAGGATCTACAGCAGGTGAGTTAGAAAACTTAAAGATCTAAAGATCATCATTATTTTAACAACTTTGTGTTATTTTGAGCTTTAATCGATGACAGATCCTGGTAATGATTCCTAAGTTTTATACATTTTACTTATGCATTTAATAGAGAATTGTCTAAAATTAAACAAAGTGAGCTGGATATTAAGTTGTTTTCTCTTTATTTAACCATGTTGTAATTGTAACCAATATGATTTGACATTATCCAGCTGCTTGGTTTAGGCTACAAACAAAATGGCTGCATGTTGAGTCACAGTATGTTGTTACATATGTGCAGGTTAGGCTAAAATGGAAACTAGTGAGTTTATCAGGTTTAGTCAACATTCTGAATAAAGTTTGTTAAAATGAAGTCTTTAAATTTTCACCAAAATTTGAAGTTTATTTTAGATTTTAATGCTTCTTCGGTTACAATAAAATCTCTCCTACAAATGCTTACCGGACAAAATAAAACAAAGCACTGAATTTAAAGAATAACCTTTTAGTTTATTTTGCTCATGATTGTCGCTCAGTAATTCTCGGCCCAGAGGTAATTATTTACATCCCTGCTTACATTTTTGTCACATTTTTCCCCTCTCCTGCTTTTTATGCAGAGAATCACATGATCTGATAATTTAGTGTCTTTTAGTAAACAGTAGACTCATCTCTGACTGTAAAGACACATGATGCATCTTTATTCAGTGCTTATTTTTAAATATCTCACTGGAACTCAGTTTAGACCAGAGGATATTAGTAAGCAATGATATTAAAGGTGGTAGAGTACCTAAAAACTGAACTCAAGTAAGAGTAGCACTACTTCAATATATTTTTACTCAAATAAAACTAATAAGTAGCCATCCAAGAAACTAGTCAAGTAAGAATAAAAAGTATTTGGTCAAATTTCTACTCCAGTACTGAGGAACCGATCAAGACTTCAGTCTTTTAATATTTAAAAACTACATCAGCAGAAAGGCCAAAATATAAATATATGTGGCAATTTAGCTATTTTAAGGACATAAATGAAAAATAATTTATATAAATAACATAATTACAACATAACAAGATAAGGCTGAATAAATATTTTTTTCCAAATCAGTTTCTTTCAATATAAAACTTATGAAACTCAAATAAAAACAGCAGGCCTGGTAAATTTGGGGTAAAATCAGCTTGTTCTTCATCCAGTGAAGTTACTCACAGTTGGTCGAGTATCTAGAAAATTTACTCAAGTAAGAGGAGAAACACTTCATAATAAAGTTACTCAAGTAAAAGTAAAAGGTAGTAAAAATACTACTAAAATATATATGTATATATTTTTTTTCCAAAAATGTACTCAGGTAAATGTAACTGATTAAATGTAAGTAGTAACTACTCAACTCTGAAATGTCATTTTCTAAGTGAAATCCTTTGAGTAATGTAATATGTAATAAAATTAAACAATCACAGAGTAATGTACCTGCAACCCCTTTGATGTTATTCCAGTAAAAAAACAAGATAATTTTATTATAAAAATTAAGAACATTTGCCAAAAAACACACAGTGGTGATTTTTTAAAATAAAAATGATTAAAGAGGTTTATTAAAAGACAACCAGAATCAAATAAAATGTTCAGAATGAAAGATTTATAAGGTAACAAAAGACTTAAAAACTGTTGGCACAGAGTTGATACTGAACAAAAGCCCTGACTGTGTTCAAGTGGTTAATTAATTAATGTGTTAATAACTTATTAATTATTTTATGAATAAAGAAAATCAAACCAAATCTCCACTCAGTTCTAAACCAGCCATTTAAATTGTTGTTATTTTCAGGTGTTTCTTTCCTAATATCTCTGTGGTCCTTGATGTTCATGATGCTGTTTGTTTACTGATATTATCTAAAAATCTGATTAATAAAAAAGGTTGTATTTAAATACATGCCATATTTGGATAGTTTTTATTAGTTAAAATGCTGTTTGCAGCATTTTATCATATCTTTGCTGCTCTGTAACCTGATGATGAACTGGAATCATCAGGTTGTCCTGCTGCTCTAAACTGGTATTGCTGGAGGATATTTGTCATCTATTTTACTATTATATCTTTTAATCTTCCACATATTTGACCAGTTTTGATAACAAAACATTTATGTTTTATAATGTGCCAGCCTCACATGAACAAGGTGTGTAACAGAGGTGATGATTCACACTCATGGACTCTGGTATTAACTTGTTTACATCTGGTTTTATAAATCATATTTAAACCTGTCATTATTTCTTTGAGTGAATCTGCACCAGGTTTTATTAAATAAGGTGATCTGTCACCTTCCAGTTACATGTCAGGAGTTCAGATTCAGACACCAGGACAGATTTTTGGGTCTGTTACAGAAAGCAGGTCTGAAACTTTCCATTCAGAACCTGCAGCAGTTTTATGTTTAAGCATTAAAGCAAATATTACAGTGTGAAGAGATTTATGTTTTTTAGAAATATTCATTAGATTCTGTTAAATTATCTTTAACTTTGAATTAATATGATTTACAATATTTAATTTCCCTTTGTGATCTATAAAGTAATTTCAATCAATCAATCAATCAATCAATCAATCAATCAATCAATCAATCAATCAATCAATTAAATTTTCTTTGTATAAAAAAGCATTTCAAAGTGCTTTACATCATAACAAACATACAAATAAAAAGTTATAGCACATAGTCAACATTACGTTTTGCTGTTATTCCACATCAGATTATTGATTATTGTTTCATGATTATGTTTCAAAATCAACTCTGGTTTTAGTCTGGATTTACAGGAACTCAGTGTTTCAGCCTGAGAGTCCGACCCAACTCTCCAGTTGATTCAGTAATATGTTCTGATCAACATGTTCATATCTGCACTGAGGTCCAACAGAACCAGCACTGAGGTTCTTCCACAGTCTGTATTTATAAGAACATCATTGAACACTTTTAATGTCTCTGTGGTGAACATAGAAAACAATTATGAACTCCAGACAAATGTTAGCAGATGTTTTTATCTGCTAACAGTTTAAAGAATAAAACGGTTCCAGTGGTTTTACATCCAGCTTATATTTCCTTAGAAATAAAGAAATAAAGTTTAAGGGAAACACAGGATGTTTTAAAGGGTGAAATAAATTCTGATTTCCACGTGAAGAAAGGTTTTGCTATTGATATTAAAGACGTTCTAGAATAATAACATTAAATATTGTGATGCTTAGTTGATTTGGGGTTCTGGTGAGAATATTATGATATTTTGATAATTGTTAATCTTAACAATTATTAATGTATGTTGAAAATGTAATATATACTGTTAATGAAATGATCACAATTTAGCAAAAATATTCAACATTTTGAAAGATTAGATCCATTATTTGCAAATAAACTTGTGTTGCTGCTCGTCTGTTTTAATATGAATTTATGGACAAATAAGTCAGCAAATTAAAAATATAAAAACTAGATGTGTTTTATATTTTTTCATCTATCAGAACAGAACCTGATGAAGTGGGTTTATGTTAGATATGAGTAATAATAGAGTAAAGTTAAAATATTCAGAAATGTATTTTTCTTTCAGTGTTTCACTCTCTGAGGTATTTCTACACGGCGTCTTCAGGAATAGAAAACTTCCCATCTTACGTCTCTGTTGGGTTTGTGGATGGAGTTCAGATAAGTTACTGTGACAACAGAACCAACAAAAATATTCCTAAACAGGATTGGATGAACGAAGTTAATTCAGAACATCCAGATTACTGGAAGGAGGAAACTCAGACATGTCGGGATAAACAGCAAGTCCTCAAAGCAAACCTAGAAATTGCTAAACTACGTTTCAACCAGACTGAAGGTTTGTTCATGATTCACTTTATACATCTCACATATTTTTTAAGTTTCCCACATTGTGTAATTATCATGTTAGTGATTATTTTAGTTATTGTGCATCTGAATGTATTTACATCTGGATTTAATGTAAATACATTCAGTATTTTTCTGTGCTCCTCTATATTTAAATAATTGATCATAGAAAATTGTTTCTATTCAGATTATTGTGTTAAATTTTATAACAAACTATTGGAATATAAAGCAATAAATTATTAATTATTTGTTGTTATTGTCCCATAAAAAGTTATGAACACATGTTAAATTAAACAAATCATTTTTCAGAGGGTCATAAATGGAAAGTTAATATTTTTAAAATTTATTTAGTTTATTTGTTCAGATGTTTAGGAGTTTATTTTTGATAAAGCAGTTTTAAACTGAAATAAACTTGGGACAAGTTAATTTAATGTGTTTTAAACTCACTGATGTCTCTTTGTCTCAGGAGTTCACGTCTTTCAGCAGATGTATGGCTGTGATTGGGATGAGGGGACTGGAGAGGTCAAAGGTTATGATCAGTTTGGTTATGATGGAGAAGATTTAATCATACTGGACCCACAGACACAACAATGGATCGCACCAAAACCAGAAGCTGTCATTACCAAACACAAATGGAATAATGATAGAAATGATTTAGATCATGAGAAGTCCTATTTAACTCAGATATGTGTTGAGTGGCTGAAGAAATATGTGAACTATGGGAGAAACTCCCTGATGAGAACAGGTATTGCAAAAAGTAAAGTACTTATGTGTGAACATTGTTTTGTATAAAAATGTCTCCATCACATTTTCAATGCAATTATTGGCCTTTGCGACAAGTTTTTCCTGCACTTTCATATCAGTCATCTTCTGTTTTCTTCCACATCACAAATAAACCTGCCATCCTTTCACAGTATATTGAAATGTACATTGTATAAATAAAAATTAGTCACACAGAAATTTTATTTATTTTTATAAAGAAACTAAAAATGTTTTCTTTCTACATTCTGCAGATCGTCCATCAGTGTTTCTCCTCCAGAAGTCGTCCTCCTCTCCAATCAGCTGCTTCGCTACAGGTTTCTATCCTAACAGAGCTGAAATGTTCTGGAGGAAAGATGGAGAGGAGATTCATGATGGTGTTGATAAAGGAGAGATTGTTCCCAACAATGATGGGACCTTCCAGATGAGCGTTCACATCGATCTGTCATCTGTCCCAGCTGGAGACTGGAACAAGTATGAATGTGTGTTTCAGCTCTCTGGAGTCAAAGAAGACATGACCAAAGGACTGGAGAAAACAAGAATCATGATCAATGAAGGTGAGAATAAAATGAAAAATTTAGAGCATACACTTTAATGTAGAAATGCTTTAGTGAATGCAGATCTGTTCATTGTTTTGTTGGGGGGTTTTTTGTAGTAAAAATCTTTAAATTGTACTTCCATTGCAATATCACAATTAATCAATTTGCAATAGAAACTTCACATTTCTGTGACATTCAGTCATAGTTAATACATTTTATTGAAATTTTCATTTCAGTTACTCGGTTTATGAGATGAAACACATTTTATAAGTAATTTACACATTTAATTCTGTTTTCAAGCCTTTATTTCTCCAAATTATGATAATTTTCTGCTTATAGCTAAACTAGACATTTAAGATTAAAATATTTAATCAAAGTAATAAAACATTTTTAACAGAAATGTGAACTTAATTAAAAGTATGTTTAATACTTGCTTAAAGGTTATTTTCAAGAGGTACTTTTAATTTGACAAGCAAATCTCATTGTAATATTTATTTTGTCTATTGAATATGAAGCTATTTCACAAAAGAGTATAAAATAAATTAGCAACAGCAGTTTGATGTTATAAATGCATATAATGATTTATAGTCTGAATATGGACACTGACTCATTGAAGCTGTTCATTTTAGCAAATAGATGTTTGTTTAATATTCAGTGTTTTAATTGTTTCTTATTTTGTTCACAGATAATTCAACCTTCAGGCTCATCATTATTATTATTGTACCAGCAGTGATAATCATTGGATTCATTGCTGTGATTGGATTCAATCTTTACAAAAAGAAAACTGGTGAGAAATCTGTTGTTTTTTTATTGTCTTCAATTGTAGGTTTTGAGTTGAGCTGATAAAATGCCTCTGTTAAATTAACTCAAAATTGTTAGTAATTTTAGATGAACATGTAAAAATGACATGAGAAAAAAAATCTAAAACTCTTGTGGAAGCAAAAACTAAACAAAGTTAAAATAAAGTAATTGTTTTCGTGTCTTAATGATGTTTAAGTTACAGATTCCTCAGAGGTTTTGTGTCTGCAGGAATGACAACAATAAACACAAATAAAATTTAATTAAAACCATAAATAGTTCCTGCTCACATCAACACATTAAACTCATTGCAGCCTTGATGTCACAGACATTAAAGTGAACCTTCTCCAGAAATAATGTTCACAGGACAGATTGAAGAAAAAGTCACATAAAATTAAAATATTTTGTTTAAAATAATGTATTGCAAATTTTTAATAGCTCAGTGATTCCCTAAATAGCAGAAAATGTAAGTATGACAAGACAGACTATTATATTATCTCTAAATGCATTTCAGATTTAAATAACAGGAACAAATTGAAGGATGTCAGGAAGTTTGTGTTCAAAATGCTCTAAAATCTGTTCTACAAATCTTGTGAGGCATTTTGAAGTTTAAAAATGATGTCAAAGGATTTTAAAGGACAAGTAAAGCTTCCTTTATTTACAGGAGTAACAAAATGCTATATGTGTTATTTAAATAATGGCAACGTAACAATAATCCCTGTATGACTCTACAAATTTATTAAAAGGTGAAATGGAAGGAGGGTAAAGAATGACCAAAACTAAAAACATGTACAAAACTGCAGCAATGCAATGTAATAATAATAATAATAATAACAGCATCTCAGAAATAAACAAACCTTCTGACAGTTTATAGAAGATATTGAAAGATGTTTTAGCAGGATATTTATTGAATGTATGTAAAATAGGGGAAGACAATCCTGGGTCAGAATAACTCAATTGCTTTTAACATTAATGAATAATTTTATTTAATTTTATCTAGAAAGGAGAAACTACAGTCAAACTGCTAAAGGTTCTCTCAAATCCTCAGATAATCTAAAACTACTGAGGTAACAGTGAGTTTATATTAAAGGCTTGTCAAGTGTATTTAATCACTTAATATTTATTTTTTATAATTTGTGAAAATATTTGGGTGCTCAAATTATTCTGTTTGTTGTATAGATAGCTATTTATACTACAACAAATTATTTATCAATCATTTTTGTTTGTTTCAGAGCATAAACCTGCTGTCAGTAAGTATTTACAATGTTTTGTCAGATTTTTGTTTTCTTTGTGTCATTTCACAATGTTTTCTGAGGCCCACAGTAAAACTCATGTGAGACTGGACAAAATTAAATCTCAATAATAACTCTTGTCACTCTGTATAGAATTATAAGACTGAATTGTTTCTGCTGCTGAACCACATCAGAAACATTGACTTCAAATGTTTGTTTGTGAATTAAATTATTGAATTAAATAATTGAATTAAAAGAGTTTATGATCTTATTACTAGAGCTGAACAATAAATATAGGGAAAGAAGAACAAATGAAAGAAGACAGTGTTGTAATTATGCAGAACAGGACAAGAATCTACATTGTGTTTATTTTCCCCTGTGAACAATCACAAACCACCAAACTCAGAGCCAGAGATTTAATTTCATTAAATGTTTTGTCTGAGAGCCAAGAGATCTGGCTAAAGGCTTCAGTTAAAGCAAAAGAAACTGAAAAAAGATCAAATTAAAAATGACATTACACACAAAATGCTTTTATTTTCTAGTCCCTGAAGAAAAGAAGGTTTTGACATCAGAGACTTCAACCTCAGGCTCAGAGACTTTGACATCAACCTCAGAGACTTCAACCTCAGGCTCAGAGACTTTGACATCAACCTCAGAGACTTCAACCTCAGGCTCAGAGACTTTGACATCAACCTCAGAGACTTCAACCTCAGGCTCAGAGACTTTGACATCAAGCTCAGAGACTTTGACATCAGAGACTTCATCTTTAACTAGTAATGGTTCAGACGACAGCAAAGACAGTTCCTCATCAGACAAACCATTGCTACCACGGTAAGATCACATTGTTATAACTTGTTTCTTTTTCAATGCCTTGCATGAAGACATTGTATGAACATAAGTTCATAGGAACATTGTATAAATTTCTGCTTATTGAATTGTTTCAACAGCAAAAGAAACCCTAACAAATGAGGACCTTGGACACCAAAAATAAAGAGTTTTCCTGGATTTCTGCATCCAAATGAAAAATTTGATGTACATTTTTAGTGATCTCCATATTACTTGGCCTTTCTATTCAAATATTGTTGAAAAGATGTTATGAAAATGACACATTTTTTATTGCTTTATACTTTTATACAGCAACTAAAATATGATGTACAAGAAGATCGAGCTCTTGCATTTAAATGTTGGCCTCATCAAAACATGTCTGAATTAAATTTAGCCTTTACTGGTTTCTTTTGCTTGTAAAATATGGATAAATATACTATGTGTGTCGTAAACATACTGGAATCTTATCCAGGATTTTTCCCCATAATAACAACATGAAGGGCTTGTTTCTGTTCTGCTGTGTTAGATGATTTTTAGTTTGAAAATGTTGATGCATAAAAAATGATAAAACATGCAGTCTGGATCCTGTGTTGTTGGTAAGTGGTTCTCCTTTGATAAACATTTAAGTTCCTACATTCTTAAAGTTGATAAACGTATATTAATTTTCCTAAACCTATTTTTTAAACTGTGTTTCAGACATTAATGTTTGATAATGTATAGTTGGTGAAGTACTTTTTGGGGGTTTAAATGTTTTGGTTTTTTTCAGCAATGTGAAGTCAAAAATGTGTATGAGTAATACAAACATTTTAGAATCTATATTGACCCACAAAGCTTTTATATAGATGCTTATTATAATCTGAATTTCTTTTATTTGTTTTTGGTTGTTTGTTTTATTTGACTTCTATAAATACTAAAAACTTTCTATTGCTTGTATTTGAAATCAATAAAATGCTTTTACAGTGGTACTTTGTTGTATTAACACTTTAATATATATATATATATATTATTATTTAACCTTTATTTCAGTGTGTGGAGACACACAAAGAAAGACGGGAGTTAAAAAGTTTTATTCGCCTAAAGTTCTTTGGCGCTCGGACGCTGGCAGACGTGCTGAGAATCGGCTCGGGGTGAAGATCAGGGTAGTCTTCCTCGGGCCGGACGGTGGAGCCTGGAGAGGAAGAAGCCTGGAAGGATGAGGATGATGCAGGAGCAGGGCCGTGCAGAGACCTTTGGAGGGGCAGGGGCTCAAAGTTAATAAAGGGCACATTGAACAAGATCTTAAAACATCAAACAACAACATAGCAACAACCCATATTAATCAAGAATCTAATTGGATTATACTATATCAGTGCCATCATGTGGGGGAAACAAAGCAAATGTAATATATTTTCCTGCTGCTGACATTCCTGGAGGACACACTGAGTTGATCTGAGACTGTAGCTGTTAAACAGACCAGAGGAGAAAAAGTCTCTGGTTGTGAAGTTATGAAATTATAATATTTGCTGCTATTTTACTAATTAAGCCCTAATAATATCTATTTATAGGTCAAAAGAGCTCAAAGGGGTTTAACTCTACATAACTGTTTGATGTTAGCGCCTCAGAGATCTTTCTGTCTAAGGCCCCATATTACCTTGGTCCGGCCCTGCATGAACAGCCGCTGCGATGCGTATTTCTGGAATCTACCTGGAATTTACCTGGGATCTACCTGGGATCTACCTGGAATCTACCTGGAATCCAGAATCCCCCGGTGGCCTCCATGTCAGTCCCCCGATGCTTCGGGGACATTTTGATTCATTTAATTGTGGCATGTTTGGCTTTATGCTGCGGTTCTAATTATTGCTCCAGTATTTTCTCTGATTATTTTGTGAACTCTAAATGTTCTGGGCCGAATCTTCCTTTAACACTTGAGGTTCTGCAGTAACTTCTATTTACAGCCGAGAACCTCCAGTCCAGATCCCATCAGCAGCGGGAAACGTTGAGAAGCAGAGCAGACAGTCAGCAGGTAGTACCGTACCGGGTGGCACTGGGTGGTACCAGGTGGTACTGGGGCTTTGAGCTGTGTGACAGTAGCAGTACCGTGTCTTATATCAGGATGTCTGATATAAATCAGACATGCTTTCTATCAGTCGGTGGGACCGACTCAGACCGCCTGTGCAGGGGTGGCCAAAGTTTTTGAGACCAAGATCTACTTTTTCTCTCACCAGCCGGCCTTAGATAGAAACCCCCCGACCCCCAACATGTTAGTGAACCTCAGCATCACTGACATGTTTAAATATTGATAAAGAGATCAAGTTTACTGGCTGAGTTTAAAATCAATCACTGATTATTGGTTATTTGCTGTGATGTATTTGTAAACAAACCCAACTCAAACACAAAGATTATACCATATTGTAACCATGGTAACACAACAATCAAACTATCAAGACGATTCTTTAAACTTTTACAAAGTAAACTTCCTAATTAAATCCTAATTGTACTTTTTCCCTCAGCTGAATGCATTCAAAAGTGAAACCAGAGCAGAAGCTGCACGGCTCAACGTTCATTATCGGACCACAGGTTGTTTAACAGTTGGTCTCCAACACACTGGCACTATTGCTAATTGGCCTCATCCTCGTTGGCCACGTGTGACCACTCCAGCACAGGATCACCACATCCGGCTCGACCATCTGCTAAGACCAGTGACAGTGAGCTGATGAGACTATCGGTCTGTACAACAGAGGCCTCACACCTCAGACTGTCTGTAACCGCCTACTAGAAGCCAACTGGGTCAAAATCAAATACCTCAACCTGACCCCTATCACGTTCAAAGGACTGTCAATCCCATACAAATGGCCATAACACGATGTTATCAATGTCGATATGAAGATCAGTAATTACTGAAAATATAGTTTGAGTTTCTCTATATGTATATTGCATAACCTAAATGTTCATAAAACTCTTATATTTGACATGGGGCATGTCGAATATGTCCAAGTAGTTAGTTGTGAATCATTTTGTTTTTTTCTTCTTTTTTAATATATGTTGTATCTGCAAACGAAAAACAACTAACTGCGTTAATGAGACTAATGTTGACACGCAGTCTTTGCTGTGAAGGTGAAGCCGCTGCGCTGTCGGGTCCGAATAAACGGTCGGAACCACGATCTGAACCGCCGTGTGTCCGATTCCTGCCTCAAGTTTCCTTCTGATGATCACCATTAAAGGAAAGACAATGCAGAGTCTAAGGAACAGCAAGGTTACATATACATTGAGATATAGTTTAAAACATACTGAAATTTCAGTATATGTAGTAGTTAACTTTTAAAGTACGGTAAGCGCTAAGTGAATTAAAAAAATTCTACTTTGAGCATAAACTTTAAAACGTATACAAAATATATTTAAAAGCATATTGTTCCATTGGTACACTCTGGCAAATACATATTTTGTTCACTTAAAGTATACTTTTATTTAATATATTTCTTAAAAGTGGATTTTGGTACAATTATATTTATGTACTTATAAATATATACAAAGTATACTAAAAGCATGTTTGTACCAGTTTTGACATAATAACTTTAAACACACAATAATGATGGAAACAAAGAACAAATGAATATTGTAAACCCAGGTGAAAAAGAAATATACTTTTGTATATTTCAATACTTACATTTGCATAAGTATATTTTAAGTATAAGTTTACAGGGAAATGTGGTTTAACAATGCAGACAACAAACTTCTCTGTCCTGGCAAAGGTTAATCAGATAGTTACCATGGTAACGGATACTTCTTCTTTTGTGTCCCAACATTTGCATGAATCATTTTGCCTTTATAAAAAAACAAAACCTAACAGATCATCTGGTTTCCCACAATGAAGCCTAGAGGATGTTCCCAGGCAGCCCTGATGGTGGCGCTATAACACAACCAGTAACAATGATCAGTTATTGTGTAAAGTATGTTTCTATAATTATAGCTTTTGCTGAAGTCACGTCATGTCAGTTCAGTTGTTCTGCTGCATACCAGAGAAGCTGCACCAATATTTACAAAGAAGAAAAGTTTTAGTTTTGTTTCACTAGAATTGAAGCAGCTTCATTGAGGCTCACTGATCTGAGAAATACAACATCTGTTTTTATTTAAAACCTTGTTTTATTTTCAAGAGTGTTTATCTTTAGATGCTCTGTGAACTTTGAGATTAACATTTTTCCTTACATTATACCTGCTGTTTGTCTTTTACAAGAACGGAAATGTCACACGAGTCAGAGGCGTTTCCCTCTACGCCATTTTAAAACAAAGTGTATCGAGGCACAAAATGGCATCATGGCTGCATCACCTTGATCACCTGTTGCATCATATTTCCTTGTGTGACTCATACCATGGTGATCTGGGTTTGGAGCAAAACAACATGAAACTTCATTATGAGTTATGTCTTTTTAATGTTCTATCTATTAAAGTTAGATTTACTTTAAGAAACATTCTTAAGAAACGTAAATGTTCATAATAAACAGAAAAATGTGTCACATGCTTTGCTGTGGAAACAAGACTTTATACTGACAGTAACTTAATAAATCTCTACTTTTGGCAGGAATTTGTAATTTGAGCAGCTCCATAAAACAATGAAATCCTGAATGTGTCTTTATGAACAACACATGGTGCTAGAACCAGATAGACTGAATGAAATAAGAAATTAATAAAAATGTTATTGTTTGCATCTCTTTTACTAGCATAGTTCACTGTGGGAGCTGCTTGGGATTGACTGCCATCTTTGTTCTGGTTTTAGTTTGTAGTTAGATGGAAAATAATTAGTGTCTAAGTTTGCTTATATCTTGTGCTGGCTTTAGTTAATGTTGCTTAAGATATTGTCATTCTTATTAGTGGCTTAACATAGTTTAGGTTGTTAAATGTGAATGATTTTAAAACTTCAGTTTCTTTGTTGGACCCAGTTCCTACCAGAACATTTCAGACTTTAGATATGAATATGATGAATACATGGATGCATACCACAGTCTGTTGAGTTTCTGTAAATAAACCTTTATATTTGTCTGACAGATTCCAGTTTGTTCATGTAAAATAAATGTTTTCTTAATACTCCAGGGCTGTAAAACTTGTAAAAGTAAGTCAGCATAGGATCCATTTCCATGGTTATGAGAGAGATATATGGGACCCCTTCTGTCACTTTTCAATCGGTTGAGTGATTTATGACCCTAATCAAAAATTGATTTTAATTTCCGGTTTCAGGGTGTGCCCCTCCCCAGCCCACTCTGGGTCCTATAGATAAGCATTCCAGCCCCACCCACCCCTTCTAGAGGACATTTTTTTAATTTTAAATTTTAATTTTTTTAATGTTTATATAGAGAACTCCTTCTGACCTCTGAGTTTTAAGAGTTTTAAGAGTAATACAATAACAATCAGTGATAGATAATCATGAATAATGTATATAATACGTACAATGCGTAGAAAAGTTTACATAGATTCAGAATGTTGTAGTTACCTCTGGTTTTGTGCCTGTGTTCAAAACGGACAGGGGAGTGGTGGGTCTGTTTAAGATACTATCTGCGGATAGTGGGTTGAAAAAAACCCCAAAAAAAAAACAGGGTCATTCTTAGGAGCTCTGGTCAGCGCACAAGGCTTTGTCAGTTAGTTTCCAAACAGTGGAAAGATAAGGTAGCTACAATTTAAAGGTTCATTCTCACAACCGTTGGAATATCAGCTTTCACCAGCCCCGTGTGTGTGTGTGTGTGGGTGTGTGTGTGTTTTATGCTTAATGACCTTTGGTGACTGCTACTCAATTTATAGTCCAAAGGTGTGAGCAGATCTTAGTTACAGTTCATCCAGTCAGTCATAAACTCACAGTGATAAACTGAAAACAAACATCAGGGAATTAAAACAGGAAAATAAGTACACCTTAAACTCTAATAAAATATATCTATAGTGTAACAATTGTGTGTTTTAGGTTCCATATAGTTATGTGTTTTTGTTATAAGTTGCCTTGTGATCCTTATTGTTATGTGTAGAGTGTGATGGGCTTCCCCTGTCTGACTCTGCTGACTCCCACTCACATGTGATAGGAATTTACTTCATGACTAGCCATAAATTAATTGTAGGTATCTTGAATTTAAGCCATACAATTCAATGGCAAATATCAGTGGCAAGTGTTTTATACCAGTCAGAATGGAATAAAAATATTTCAAATAAGCATTTTGTCTTCTCAAAATATAATCAGAGATATCTTAATTTAATTACTAATAGTAAAATAATTTCACATATCTGACTGGAACGTAAGTGCGATTTTACCAATTTTATGTTAGGACGGCTTGCCATACAGCACGAAGCCTCCAGGAAGCAGTGGTTTCTCTATCGTCTTTATTTATTGAAAAAGATTCACAAACACTCATACGGACACAAAACTCTGACCAGGCGAAACAAAAACATGTGAAACAGAACATGTTTCTGCTTTAGACCATGGCGATCAGCTGGTTTTTACCAAGATTCTTGCGCTGAATGACAAAATGGGAAACTTTGTGTTTTTGCTTCTCCTGGGAATCCATAACACTGCAGCTGGTAAGCAGCAGTACAGTTTTAGTTTTATTTTGTTCCATGTGAAGGCTATAAATAATTTTAAAAGAGAACATTTTAAGAGTTAGGTTAGGCTATCATAAACTCCTGATTCACAATAACCAGTCAGTTCAATTTACGTTTTCCAAAAACACACATGTATTTCTGCAGTTTGATGCAGGAACTAGAGCACAAAGAAACACTGATAGAGGAAGAAAACTCTGAAATATGGTAAATATGGTAAAGTGCAGATAAAGACAATGGGCCATAAAGAGAGGTTACATTTTCATAATTATTTAATTCATTGTTTCACAAAGAGACGATGTGGTTGTACAATTATTATTTTAGTTTTTCTTTGTCTTAATTTCAATATCAGCTTATTATTCAGGAAATATATTTTATAAAATCATAGCCGAATGTGACCTTTATAACAAAACTCCTAATTTTATAAAATATTTAGAACAGACTGAAGGTAGTTCTGTTGAGATGTTCACTGTTTTTTCTACACAAAATTAAGCCAAACTGTATCTGATGTAAAAATACAATACAAATGTTTGAAGTTGATTCTTTTTAAACCAGTTAGAATTACAATAGAAACTGTCAAAAACTATTAAATCTCGTAAAGTATTTTGCAGTTTGTTTGTTTTGTTGTTTTTTGTTTGCAAATTTTGGTCTGACCCCCATATGAAAAATATGACTGCTTAATTTTCCCTAAACGTAAAGTTAAAAAAAGAAAAGTTAAAAAAAAGAAAGAAAAATAAACATTTTTCATTTCAATTGTAAAACCCTAAATTAAGTAATATCTGCTGATTACTACTTAGAGCTCTATAATTAAAATAAAGAAATGATAAATAAAGATAGCAGTTTAAAAATAAACATAGCATAAGAATATGTATTAAATACTTAATTCATGAAATGTTTTATGTTTTGTAAATACACCCTCTTTTAATGTAAAGGATTATTATTATTATTATTATTATTATTATTATTATTATTATTATTATTATTATTATTATTATTATAGTTGTTGTTGCTTGGTTTGTCTAAATTTCAGAAAATGTTTATGTTGTTATTGTTTTACAAATTCTCCAATCATTGTCTTTTTTTCAGTGACCCACTCAATGAAGTATTTCTACACTGCGTCCTCTCTGGTCCCAAACTTCCCAGAGTTTGTGGCTGTTGCTTTAGTTGATGACGTCCAGATGATTTACTATGACAGTGACAACAAGAAAGCAGAGCCCAAACAGGACTGGATGAGGGAGAACATGGATCAGCTGTACTGGGAAAGAGAAGCTGGAAAATTTCGGCGTCACCAACAAACCTACAAAGCCAGCATTGAAATCTTGAAGCGGTGCTTCAACCAAACTGGAGGTTTGTGTTAATTTGATTAGTTGCTTAGTTGCTTGTGGGAAATAGGACACACCATCATACACAGACACACACGACAACCCAATATGTAGAGACACTATTGATCAGTGTAATGAATATACTGTAAAACCACAGTTGATATTTACATTGATTGATGTGACATTTCCTTTATTAGCCAATATAATCACCTATTACATCGTTTCACCACTGAGATATTAACCAGTAATAATTATTAAATTATGAATAAAATGACCCTAGAAATGGGGTTTTTAAACACCAGTTATATCATTATCACAATAGTTAATGATATCATTAACTGTTGATATAAGTATCAATAGTTAATGATATCATTAACTGTTGATATAAGTATCAATAGTTAATGATATCATTAACTGTTGATATAAGTATCAATAGTTAATGATATCATTAACTGTTGATATAAGTATCAATAGTTAATGATATCATTAACTGTTGATATAAGTATCAATAGTTGTATTCACATTGAACATTCATTGTGATATTGAACATTGTATGTATTGAGAAGCCACCATTCTCAGCATTATGTTCTATATTTTCACTTTTTAATTCTATTTAAAGAATACCTACATCTGAGTTACCCAGAGTAAACTCTCCTGTTGAAAAAGGAAAGAAGCCAACTCTATTTGTGAGAACATCACAAGGGTTGACAGATAATGGGGCCCTATGCGCACTGACTGATGGAAACCATGCACACAGGGTGTTCACGCATCCTTAACAGGTTTTAAATTCATCAATCTAAAACTAAAGTCTTAAAGTGTCTTAAAGTTGTCACAGAATTCAAGTTGGCCTTCAACACATTAATCATATGTTTTACCTTTTGTTGTGGCAGGACTGATTAATCTCATATATTCTACAGGGTTTTCCAGCATTGATCTAAGAGCAGCAGTTGCTGCGACAAAAACTCTGAAACTCTGAGGTTTAGTAGATTTTAAACATGGTGCTTTTGCCCAGGGAATAATTAAATACAAAAAAAAAAATGTGTTTCTATGGGGGAAATTGCTGCTGAGAAATGGAAAAGGAGTAGAAATGGAAAAGGAGTAGAAATGGAAAAGGAGTAGAAGATGGAGCTAAATGGGAAGCGAGAGGCTGCACAGATGCAGCTATAATGGCAAATACGGAAAAAGATTAGAGGGAACAGTAATTAATGTTTTCAGCTGAAGCAAGAATGTGACAATAAGTTAATCTCAAAAGCACATTTCTTCTTTAATAATTTTCCATTATATATATATATATAGATATCTATATCTATATATATATATATATACTGTATATGTTCACTCGGGGTGATCCAAACACATGGGATGCAATAGGAACATCAGTGACAAAACTAAGTTTTCAACTTTCTTGTGTCTTGTTGCTATCCTGTGTGTTCACATCTGTGTACGAGTTGGAAATTTCACCAGCACTAATTTCACTTGTCACCCAGCTATGGCAGGGCAAGTGACTGTTGTCTTACCGTTGTATGGAGAAGTTATATTCTCAACTTCTCCATTGTAACAATTAACAATAGCAAATAAATCAATCTTTCCACACTGAGTTACTAGTGGACATTTTTTTCATTGGGAAAAATATCATTATAGAGACTAATAACTTTAAATGCAATACCCTGTTCAAACACTGACTCAAATTATGTAGATCTGTTTCTTTGTGAATATGTGGTAAGTTTAGAATGAAAAGTCGGGATCTAACACAATCCGCCTCCTGTCTTTGTTTATCTGGGCAAAAGTGATTCTTGCATGAAATTCAATGTGGACCAAATAAACCCCAGTATATTTGAACCCTGCAAAAGGAAACACCTTAACAGAACCTGGACCCTGATAAGCTATTCTACACTGTAACAATTAACATTAGCAAACCAATCTTCAACTTCAAAGTTTATTTTATATCAAAACAGTGGGGAACTCTTAATATCCATTGGTCATAATGATAAGCAAACTGTATTTGATACTATTCTTAATATCTGTCTTGAATTTGGACTTCTGGTACCTCTATCAGTGTTTATTTCTTGGTCAGATTTACTATATGTCTTTAAATGTCAATGACGACATCGGCACCAAACTGGAGGAATCCAAAATCTTGACCAATGAAAGTAAGACCTTCAACTTGTCTGCAAACGTCTTGTTTGTTGAGGATAAATTATATCTGCTATGAGTCACTTTTTGACTCTCTGCAGTCACTGATTCCATTCAAAACATTTGTTACTAAGTCTAACTTCAGTTTAGGCTGTAGTTGTTACAATTATGTGAGGTTTTAATGACTTCTGTGTCGCCCTGTGTTCCCAGGTATCCATGTTTACCAATGGATGTATGGCTGTGAGTGGGATGAGGAGACTGAAGTGAAAAAAGGCTTTATGCAGTACGGGTATGATGGAGAGGACTTCATAGCCTTTGACCTGAGCACAAAGAAATGGATCGCTCCAACACCTCAAGCTATCATCACCAAAAACAAGTGGGACAATAACAGAGGTTGGATTATACAGGCAGACACCTTCCTCAACCAGAGATGTCCTGATTGGATAAAGACATATATGATCTATGGCAGGACTTCTCTCATGAGAACAGGTACAATCAGGTGACCTATTAGTTCACTAAAGAAGTATTCATTTATCTGTAATTGTAATGTTTTGGGAAATGACGAGTATCATACTTTCTTTGTTTAGATGTTATTTATTCTTTATCTTGGCGACTCTGATTGCTTATTTTCTATTTGACTTATTTATAAGAGATTCCTTCGTCTTTAGTCTTAACATTACATTTGAAAGAGTTGACAAGTATCATGAGTATTTCTAAACAGCTTATCTAGCTTGGTAATTAAAGTAAAACCAGATTGTTAAAATGAAAATGTCTGACAGAGAAACCCCATTAGATCAAAAAAGCATGACATTCCTGAACTTTTAAACTTTGCTTTTTCCCATTATAGAGAAACCCTCAGTCTTTTTCCTCCAGAAGTCGTCCTCCTGTCCAGTCAGCTGCCTTGCTGCAGGTTTCTACCCTAACAAGGCTGAACTGTTCTGGAGGAAAGGTGGAGACGAGATTCATGTTGGTGCGGACAAAGGAGAGATCCTCCCTAACAACGATGGGACCTTCCAGATGAGTGTTGATCTGGACCTGTCATCTGCTTCATCTGAAGACTGGAACAAGTATGAATGTGTGTTTCAGCTGTCAGGCGTCAATGAAGACATCGTCACCAAACTGGAGAAATCCAAAATCTTGACCAATGAAAGTAAGAACTTCATCAAAATTGTTGATGAACCAAAAATTACTTAAGTAATTTTGTTGACTTTGCAAGATTTTTGCAGACAATTTAATTGGTTAAAACATTTAATGCTGTTTAATCTATTAAATATTTCTCATTTTAAGTATTGGTTTCATTAGTAAAAATATCTGAAGTATTTCAACCTGTCATTTACTTACAACTAATGTTAAAACTAAGACTGTTTCTTTAAAAGAATTTCTTTAAGTAGAAAAGGAAAGTGAAATAATTACAAGTAATTATAGGTTCAAAGTTATTTACCAGCAGCAGATTTGAACATTTTATATAAACTATAAACAAATTGAGGTAGCATGCACATGATTGCTGTTTGGTTAAGAAATAAAATGTCCAGTAATGTTTTGGTTTGTGATTTATTTCACAGGGAATTGGATCACAGCAATCACCACTGGAGCAGTGATTATTGCTGCCGCTGTTGTCACTGTGGTTGGAGTCATTTTCAGAAAGCCAATCAGTGAGAAACTATTCAGTGAGTTTTTTTGTCATTTAATCCTAAATCCATGTTATTGTGCAGATTACATTTTGGACACTGGCATAAGAATCATTATTATACAAATATTAGAATTTAAGGTTGAAGTCACAAACTAAAGTTGGTTATTCTGCAAACTTAAAGTATCTTTTTCTTTATATATTAGCCAAGCGGCCTCCAACTCGTAAGTAAAACGCATTTCATAATTTTCTACAACATTTAAAAGGCATGATGCAGTCCAAAGATTTATTAATAATGTTGCTTTTTGTGTTGTGTAAAACAAAATATCGGCTAACACTTTATTTCTCCTTTCACAGCAGTCAATAACCGTGACGTCCAAGAGATAATGATTCCAAAACAAAGTGGAAAATAGGCAGCAAAATCAAATGTGATGATTTTTATTTGCATCTCTGACAGTGCTGGTCTAAAAGAACTAGAAATATTCAGTATTTGAAATCACTTTAATTCATAGGTCAAGTGTTTTAGATAAATTTAAGTGACAACATATTAGACGTCATATAAAAATGTCATAAATTTTCACACATCAATCAAATGAATCAATCAAATTTTATTTGTATAGCACATTTCAGCAGCAAGGCATTTCAAAGAGCTTTACATCATAAACACAAAACACAAAGTCATGCAGCATAGAGTAAACAATCAAAACATGACATTATGTCATTACATTTTTAATTGATTAGGTTTCAAATCCAACTCTAAACATGCAGATAAATAATGTTAACTGGAGGAAACCGTGGACCAAAATAAATGAAAATATTGTGGTTCAAAGATATTCTAGATACGTTAATGAATCTTTATTTTTTTACTTGTTTACAAAAAACTTATTGTCTTGTTTTCTGTTTTGTGTAAAATGTTATTTTCATCTCTTTGGGCCAGTGGATAAAGTTTACATTGAAACAATGAGCATCGTCATATTGTCCTCTGCAAACGGGGAAGTTATGTGATCAATGTTATGTTTTACATCAGATTGTTTTAAACAAGGTTCAGACTTTGGCAAACTGAAGAGTGAGTCCAGTTTCATTTCTTCTGGTAAATTGTTGAAAAGTTTGTCTACTAAACAAAATGTTATAAAAATGTAGGTTTTTGGAAACCTTTACGTTACTTTTTATGAAGAAGGTTCTTTCTGTTGTTCCTGTAAATACTTGATTAATAATTATTGATGAGACAAATTTAAATAATAAAACACAGTCACACATCACTTTGTCTTGTACAGAGTAATTTTGATTGTTGTCTGATAAGTTAAAAACATTGCAGTTATGTCTGTAGGTAATTTGGTGATGCAGTGCTGATCATTCATGATGTCTAAATTTGTGATTAAAATATGTCGTGTCCAGAGTTCCTTCTCTTTCTCTCGTGAAGAAAGAGACGGGCGCCATTGTGGCCTTTACTGTTGTTAAAGTTACTTCTGTGTTTATCTGGTTTGATCTGGTAAATCAGCATTAGCATCAGTCATTTAACCTTCTGAATGTTATGTTTCTTTTTGCATGACTTTCAGGTCATGCTGCACTGCATGCTGTTCTTCATACTAATGTGCTAATTTATGTTTACAATGTTTTAAAACAGAATAAAGTGACATATAGTCAATGAATCTGTTAAGCTTAAAGAACACAAAAAAGCAGTTACTTTATTTTTTCCATACATGTAAATATTTTGCTTGGTTTTTGTTACATTGTGAGTTTTTTCTCTATTCGTTTTATTTAATGTGTCTAATTATGATCCTCAAAGAATTTATTTTGCTTTATGTTCTTCAGTATATTTGTTACTGTACTTAAACTTGTGTTTTTGAAAGGTTTTGTTTTTATCTTATGCTGACTTTTACATTTTGTCTTCAGTTGTGATTAATAAAACTGGTCAAAGTAACATTGCTTTATTTTGCATTTGAATAATAAATTAAATTCCAGTTTTTTCTGAAGCCAATGACTATGCAATGTGGAAACTTTACAATACATTACGCTTTTATTTAAGACCAAAATCTTACCATTTACCTCTTCAGAGGGCTCAGTCCATTATTTTCTTCAATATTATGACTTTTGTTTCAAAGTAAATAATTCTGGCTCCTGATGTTCAGTGTGAACTTGTAGGTATATTAAATCATCTGCCAAAATGTTAGATGTCTTGTGCACATCTATCCAAATGTTTTTAATGCCAATGTTTTCTTAATCTAAACAGAAAAAGCATCACTTGATAATCAGCAAGAAGGATAAGAGTTTTTATTTCTTTAGAAAATATTGAGTAGTGATGAGTGATGTTCCTTCACCCCCAGGGAGAAAAGTGACAACTTACTGGAAAAGGTTTATTGAATTGTGAATGGGAACCGCAGAGAAGTTAAAACCATCAAGTTAGATCTAAGAAAATGAGCATGACAGCAAAAAACGGGGGGATAAAAGAAAATAATTGTTGACGTAAAAAAATAACAATCTCCAACCAAATTTACATCGAACTGTGAAAAAACAAGTAGAGAAAAGCAACAGCAGTATAGCGCTCTTTATGAGTGAAATAAATTCAGCTGAAATCAATTTAAAAAATACTTGAGAAAGGTTAAAAATGTGCAAAAATAATGAGCAACAAGATTGCAACTACATCTGATTCCACTAATTTCTTTAAATGTGGAATTAGTGCTTGTTAAAAAATTACTTTGTGCTTCGGCTCATGACACTAATATTGATAGCTGATATTGATAGGATGAAATGGATAAAATTTACTGGAGTTGAAAGACCAAAAGTAAACAAATAAAAGTAACAGAAAGTAATAAATCCTTGTGCGTTCTCCTTTAATAATATCCCACCATGTATTAGGATAATGTAGCAGAATAAAGAAAGACGATATTATATCAAGGGTTAGATTTGGTCACACTGGATTAAATAGCACACTTAAAATAATCTCCAAACATGCTATGGGTTTTGTATTTATTTATTGTGGCCAAATGGAAACAATAGAACGTATTGTCTTTAGAAATTTGAATAAGCATAAAAGAAAATTAGAGGTATGGGATTACTTTCAAAGTAATTCAAAGCATTTTTAGCTTCTTAAGAACAGGTGTTTTGGAGATGTTGTCCCTGCGGTGAGTTCTCAGGGTGTCGTCCCTGTGGCGGTGCCCAGAAATCTTCCCTGGTACATCCTGATCAAAAGTTCAAATCACCCTAATGTGTGACGTCAGTCCTTAATGGCCAATGTCCTGCATGTTTTAGTTTTAGCTCATCACACCTGAATCAAATCACGGTTCATTAGCAGGTCTCTGCAGGACGTTGACCTTTTAACTGGTTTTCATAAAAATAAAAGCTTCAACAAATTTTTATCTTGGCCCATCATGTCGTCTCACATAAGCAAGTTCACCAAAACGCGACACTGTAACGTAACTAAAGAGCTAGAACTGTTACCCTTTCATCTAGATTGAGTCATATTTCATCATGATCATGCTGTGAAGTTTTACAATAATCTGTCTGCTTCTCAGGAGTTAAATTTACCAGACCCTGTGTGACTTTGACTAGGATAATGAAACCATTGAGATTAACAGGCATAAACAGCATGGTTACCCAGCAAAATGTATATTTAATTTACAATAAAGAAAAAATATCAATAATAAAAATAAGTAATTTTATTATACTGGCTGTGTATTTCAAGTATTTCAAGATTTATATACTTAATTTAGGAGCAGCATTTTTGTACAGTGAAATTTAGGTGAACATCAATTGTTAAAAAGCATAATGTACCAAACACATTTTCTCCATTACCTTTCAGGGAACAAAAAACCATGGGGAGGAACCAAAGAGGGAAGATAATATTTGAGAGAGATTTAGATTTGATCATACAAATTTGAACTGTAGTTTGAACAGAATGGGAAAGCATGATGGGCTTTATGAGTATGGTCAACTAAGAGACAGTTGAACAGGCATTTATGGAATGTATAAAACATCAAAGAAATACATATTATTTATTACACGTTTTGTGAGCAAAAAGTACAGTTTAATTTGGTTGAATTAAATCGTTTAAATTCTTTTCAGCTTCTTATAAAATCAAAACTTTTAAGTTAAAAATAAATTTTCAATTCTGGTTCATACGCCAATCCAAAAGGTGGCGGTAGTGCGCTGTTGAAACTATTTGCCAACCGCCAGAAAAATCTAAGAAGAAGAAGAAACAGGAAAACGAAGGAGACGATCTTTTCCGTTAAAAACAAACAAACAAAAACAAATTTCGTCTACTAAGAAAAAGCTACTTTCTCTCAAGGGACACCTAAGATGTGATTTTTTTTATTTATTTAAAGAAAACAGAAATATTTCCCGGCCCGTGCACCAATAAACACTAGGTGTAAGTGTTTAAATGCTTGTCTTCGTGTTCCTGTTTCTTGATCTACCAAACGTGGAGGCACGTTTGGTAGATCGTGCCTCCACGTTTTGTGGAGTAACACATTAGATCATATATATGACCAGATATACACATTAGATCATATATGACCAGATATACACATTAGATCATATATATGACCAGATATACACATTAGATCATATATGACCAGATATACACATTAGATCATATATA
>CAEGAD010005725.1:0-11490 GCA_903067055.1 Poeciliopsis paucimaculata | reverse complement strand
GCATGTTCTCTGTATTTGACTTACTCCATTCACTGTACCAAACATGGGTAATAAGTCAGAGAAATAGCTAATACCTCATTTAAGGTAAAAGGCTAATGCAAATGCTCTACATTGATATGCAAGGCAGAGCCCTAACCTGAGAGAAAAAAATAATGCAGGATAATCTTATTGCACTGCCTACGGCAGTGCACTAGTGGGGGACAGTGAAATGCTAATGTTTTTGCTAAAGTTATGCACTGTCTTGCTGTGCAAGACAGTGCCCTAACCTGAGAGAAAATGATAATGCAAGCTAATATCATTGCAGCGCCTGCGGCGCTGCCTTAGCTTCAGACGAATCTTAAGGCTTTTATTTTGAAATTTTCAGTGAGCTTCATTTTAAATGTCCCAACTAATCCCATGATTAACATTGAATGGGTTAAATCAGTTATAAAATGCCCAAAACAAAAATGAACTGATGTAAAAGTTTCAGGGCTTTTATTTTGAAATTTTCAGTCAGCTTCATTTGAAATTGCCAAACTAATCCTGTGTGTAACAATGGTTGGTTAAAATTAGTTATAAAATGGCCAAACACAAGTAGTTCTAATGGCCAGCTCAGTCCTCCTCAGTAGTAACTCACAGTTCCGCCATGTTGTAGTCCTAACCTTCAGTCATTGTAGTTCTAAAGAGCAGCTCTTTCCTGAGTTCTAGTATAGTTAAAACTACAGTGATGCGTTTGAAGCAGTTAGGTTTTGTGAAAGGCCTGAGAGGAATATTAAGGCTTTTATTTTGAAATTTTGAGCAGGCTTTATTTTAAAGGGCTACACTAATCCTATGAGTAACAGTGTTTGGGATAAATCAGTTATATAATGGCCAAAACAGCAAGTTATTCTACATGTTAGTTCTGCCCTCTGTTTTAACTGATTTTTATGTAGAACTACAAATATGGAGAATTTGTAGTCCTAATCAGCAGGCCCTGCTGTGTTCCGTTGCTATGGTAATGGATCATCTGCCAGCTGTCATGTGAGTGAGACAGAAAGGTGGAGAAAGAATTCTATCTTTGTGAGACACCCAGTCAGTTTGAATGAAAAAAGCAGTCCGAACAACTCCTTCCCGTTCGGGAACCGTGACACGTATCAGAAAACCGTTTGAAGCGTATGAGAGGGCTATCTTTCGTCTCCGATAGTTCCACGATTCATATCTGTACATCACTCACAGTAATAACAGCGATGAGATAAAAATGGTGTGCGCTGAGGTTTTGACATTTTTCAGAAATACATGGAAGTCAATCTGGCTGAGTGTGTGGAAATCCTATCACATGACTTCGCTCTGAAGCACCTTGACAGAAAATCGTAAGCCCTAAGAAAATTTCGAAAACATTTTACCGGAGCAGGCACTCGTATCGATGTCATGACCAAGTTTGATACCGATAGTGTGATATTTGTGGGCGTGACGGCGATTTCAAAATTTATTTGGGGTCAGAATCGCACTGCTTCCCTACACTCTAATGAAACGTCAGTTACACTCTAGTTTGAGCAGTTTCTAACTGATAAAAATTTTTGTTCGTTTTTCGCTTTTTACGTCGCCATTGTAACTCCGAATCTCACCAAAAGTAATAGCTCCAATGCCGGATCGAGCCGCACGTTTTGATACCACTTTTGTGGGTGGGCACGTAGCGGTACGAGCTGCATTAACGGTCACGAAAGAAGAAGTTAAAATAAAAAAACATTCTATTGGGTGAAGATTAATAAGACATCATAAGAGAGCATAAGATAAGAGATAAGAGAGCTATGGGCATATGAGCATAAGAGAGCTATGGGCAGGCATAGAGCAATGGGCCTGCCCATACCAAATATTAGAGACGTATGAAAGGCACAATGAAAAGTTAACTTTTATTTGTGGAGATTTTAACATTGATCTGTTGAAATATAATGAGCATACTAAAACAACAGAATTTATAAATACAATGTTTGGTTTAGGTTTCTATCCGTTAATCCTAAGACCTACACGAATAACTAAAGACAGTGTGTCACTGATTGATAATGTTTTTATAAATAAGTTCAATGTGAAAACAAAAAGTGGATTGCTGGTCACTGATATAATTGATCATTTGCCAGTGTTCACTATGTTGGATATTAGTAATCAGTTTAACTTAAATATGACAAAGCATACTAATTTAGTTAGAGTAAAATCACCTGATTTTACTCTAACTAAAGCTGTGGAAGAAATGAAAGTAGAATTTTCAAATTACAATTGGCAAAATGTTTATGTTGATGCTGAATAATACATCAACATAAATCATTCTTTATGATTTATGTTGAACAAACACACAAAAATAGATTGACTCCCTGGATGACAGAGAGTTTGGAGAAGACATGGAAAAAGAAAAACAAGTTATATAAAGATTTTATTTTATGGAATATAAGTAATGGTATTATTAAAAACAATAAAGATAGAGATTTCCCAATATGTATTAAATACCACAACACTATAGTAGAAAAAAAGGAGGATATTGTTGAACTGTTTTAATAAGTACTTTGTCGTCGGTCCTAATTTAGTAAATAAATTGCCAAAGGTTACAGATGGAAAATGTAATTATAAATTTAATAATATCAACACAATATTTCTGGGAATAGTGAGTGAAAGTCAGGTAATAGACATAGTTAAAAAATTAAAATACAAGAAATCTAAAGATTGTAATGAAATTGATGATTATTGTGAAAGAGGTCATTTTTAAACATCTTACCTATATTTGTAACAAATCGTTCTTAACTGGAACCTTTCCTGACAAAATGAAGATAGCGAAGGTTTTTCCAGTCCATAAAAGTGGAGACAAGCAAATATTAACAAATTACAGACCAAAATTATTGCTACCACAATTTTAAAATTTTGGAAAAATTCTTATTTTTATTAAGAAAGGAGTCCAGCCTTTTTATGAATATTCTGAATGAGTACCAGTAATGCTTCAGGAACAACTGTGGAGCACATTGCTGCAGCAGTTGACCAGAAACTTAATGCCGTAGGTGTTTATTGATGTATGTAAGGCATTTGATACTATTGACCATGCACAACTATTAGGCAAATGTGAACTGTACATCCTATGGGGGATTACATATCAGTGGTTAAAGAGTTATTTGAGTAATAGATTACAATACGTATAAATTAATAACACAAAGTCACAAACAGACATGGTAAAATGTGGTCTTCCTCAAGGTACAGTCCTAGGACCTAAATTATTTATACTTTTTTTTGAAACACCATTTTTGCAGTATTCAGTATTTTAAAGTTTAGAATGTTTGCAGACGATACAAATTTCTTTTTTTCTGGAAAAAAATGAAGCCTAGGCGCAAATTCAAACTGGAAGACTCTTCTAACCCCACCTGCATCATCCACCATTGCTTCCTGCTCATCACCGTTGATTAATCAACGCTGGTCCAAGACACGTCACGTCCAATCACCGTCCAAGCCCCAGCTGAAAAGGATCTCCATCCATGGCGTCTTCCGCTTCCAGCAGAGCTCAACCTACCTCCACCCCTTCACCTCCACTCGCTCAGCTATCCAGCCGCATCCTTTCTTAGCCGCCACCACCAGTGTCGGGTCCCGGGGGGATGATGTTCCTTTCAGCATACGGAATGCTTGGTACCAAGTAGATCAGCATGAAAGCAAAATGTCAAAATTGTCTCTTCTTAAAGGCAAAAATTGGTATACCCAATTATGCAATATAAACATTTTCTGTTCTATTTACTACCAAACTAGAACAACTTTAAGTAGTGGCAAAAAATATTGCAGTTCTTTCATTGAGAAGCCTCAATGGAAATCTAAAAAGATTACACTTTTTAGTTTTCCTGTCACAATTTTTAACCCAAAATATTGGTTTTAAAAAGTGATGGTTTTTGTTTATCCATTTTTTGACCCAAAGCCGTTCTAAAGCTAAAACTGTTTTAGCAGCACAAATGCACAAAACTGCTAAAACTTTCTTACTGCAGTTTGACAAATTTGAGTTTGTGCTTTTTGTTTACTAGCAAGGAAACATATTAATAATAATTTTGATTTTCTCAAATTTGCATCCCCATTTTGCAACAGCATAAAACATCTGTGTATACAGGATTATATGCAGATGTGTATAATCACATCTGTGTATATACACTATCTATGAGCTCACTGCATGACATTTGTTTTTTTAAGTTTTCAAAGTAAAACTTAAAAGAACATTTTTTTAGTTTTGATTCAGGGCTCATTACAGGCTGTCTGTTCACACACCAGGATTCCACAGTTACCTCTCCATCTCCCTCTTCTGCTTTTTTGCTGAAATAATTGACTGTGCCTGTTTAGAGGCGGATTTACAATTGTCTAATTGTAGTGAGCGTCGTCATGGGGACATGTTTTAGCTCCTCAGTGAGCTAAGACACTGATGTTTGGCTAAAACAGGGCTTTGTGCAGAGAGACACAAATTTATTATGGTGAATCAGATGATGTTTGGCAGAAAAATCAATAGACTGACCACCACTCAGGACTGGATGCTTATTTTGATAAACAGCTCTGTGGACACAATCTGCTCTGATGCGTATTTGCTCTGAATTAATGAACGAAAGTTTACTTTCCAGAGGCTCAAAGCTGGGTTCAACTTCATAGTTTTACACCAATACCGTCAAAATTGCCAAGTTTTCATTAAAACAATCTTAGAATATTAACACAATTTGTCAATATGACTTTCATTCATTAGTAGCTCAACAGGAACATGAACAGAGAGGACAATAAATGTCCTGTGTCTGACAATCAAACTCAGGACAGCTGCATCACGGACTGTAGCCTCTGCATATAATTTATTTATTTTGTTTTGTTTTACATGCTTATTTAGAAGCAATACGTTTTTCTTTAATGTTACATTCTAGAGTGTGTAGAACCTTTTTCTTTGTGAAATGTTTGTTCTTGTGGTTGTGTCCTTTGTAGCAGCCATCTTGGGAACCTGCAAAGAAGGAGGCCCGACTCAAACCCACCTCCTTTATCAAAGTAGCAGTGCTAAGACCTGGAGTTTAATTGGCTCCAGGAGTAAATTGAGAAGGAAAGGTTAACCAGGATATAAGTGGATGCAGCAGGAAGACTGCCGTTTTGAACTCTCCTGTGTTGCTGAAGGCTTAATAATTCAGCTTTGTTTGCGATACAGCCAAGTCTGCTAACTTCTTTTTTTCTCACACCACCCCTGAAAAAAGGAGGAGAGATTCATATTTTGTTCCTGGAAAAACAGTAACTGTTTTGAGTTTCTGTCGCCAAGTCCAATTATTACAAGCAGTTTTGGGCTTGTTGTACTTGCAAATTTAATAAGTCGCAGGTTGCGGTTTTTTGAGCTAGTTTTTGAACGTGAAGTTGCTTATTTGGGTTTTGAAATAAGCATAGGTACTAATAAGCCCCATAATTTGTATGACATCCATTTAGTTTCAGTCAGGCTCTTCCTGTCCATCATTTCCTGGATGGTCCGTCCCGCTGTCTATTTCTTAATGTCAAGTTAATAGATTTGCTGTGAATGACATCGAGCTTCGCGTTGCACTCCAAAAAACTGCAAACATCAAGACTAATATGAACAGCACAATAAACGTGAAAACAGCCACAAATGAACGTGCGCAACTAGGGGCCATTATAATCATTATAATAAGTGAAATTAAGATAAGTGTCACAAATCTATGCAGCGGGCTATCTGAGTTGTGGAGCCACAGGAGGATCATTGTGAGCTGCGCTATGACAGCAATAGCAGGGCACAGAACCTGGAGGCTGGGGCAGGGAGGGAGGAGACTCTAAAATCCTACTTTGAGTTTTCCAGACAATAGTGAACACAAAAACATACAAAATTCAAAGGTACTAAAGCTTTTTTTGTGATGTTGTAACCGTTAACCAATCTCCCCTTCAGTTCAGCCTTATAAATAGAGACATATAATTGATGTTACCATTATAAAATAATTTGCAAGTACTGGCAACGTTCAATGTAATTTTGACAGGTGGCAGAACATTATTGTCAACAGCTGCTGAAAATAACAAAACATTTTACTTTTAATGTACTTTTAATGACTTTCCAAATCAAGTAATCAGTAATCCAATTAAAATTCCTTTTTCAAACTAACTCTGCCATTATGGTCAAGTTCTTGGTTTCAGGTGGACCACTTTTTTTGGTCCGCATCATTTTTGAGTTTGATTTCATACCTCCCCAATTTAATACAACTTTCCACTCAAAACTTGAGTTTTATTAAAGTAAACTAACCAAGGCTGGTGTGAACGCGCCCTTAAACCAAGAAATGTCAGAGCCTCTTGCTGGTCTCTTGACCCTCTTTATTTGACTCCCAATTACAGTTTGTGTTTTGAATGAGGTGAAGAAAATAAGCTGAAACACAAATAGAAAGAGATATTACCTTTATTTCATCTTTTAAATATGGATATTACTGACTTTGAACACAACGGGAGTCCAGGAGCCCTGCACTGTTTCTGTTCATTATGCCGTGGTACCTCAGCAACGGCCTATAGTGCCCTGAAATAAAAGACCAATGAACGACGCACATCCTGTATTGATTTGGTTGCTGAATACCAGAGTGAATTTTCAAATGTATTTATAATGGCCTTATTAAAGCCTCCTTTGATCTGAAGAATGCAACAATAACAGAATCGTCTGTGTTGTTTGCAGCTAAAACCCACAGTGGTAAGAAATGGCAATATTAACTGAGGCTTTTCAGGTGTCTTAACTTGTTATTTTCTTTTAATCATAAAAGGTAATATGTATCAAAGGTGAGATATGAGGGAGGAGGGCTATTGCAGTTCTTCTTTTGTATCATTGATGTAAAGCTATTTCTTTGTAAATGTAATATTCTATTTGAAATACAAACAGCTTTAATTATTGAAACTGACACTTCATCCCACTCGGGAGAAACCGCCAGTTGTTGACTTTGAATAAAGGAACGAGTATTCGAGAGGATTTCTGTGCTCGACACTGATGATGAAGATAGTATTTGGAAGTGGCTCATCTGTGGTGAAGAGATACTGAAGAAGGCAGAGACAAAGACAAGTGATCTGATGAAGTCATGATTAATGTGAGAGGGTTGTAGGTAAAGCTGAGCGAACACCATTTCTATGCTTGCTTTTTTTTTAAAATTATGCTCAAGTGGAATCAGATGGAAGAACAAATAATCAGATACATCTCTGGGTCATTAGGAAAGTGTTGCATGTTGAGATGTTATAAATTCCAAACAGGAAGAAAAAACAATGCAGATGTTTTTACAAAACTACAGATTCAAAGAAAAAAGACAAAAACAATATACAAATCTAAACATCTGTCCTTTGATTCCATGTCACAGGAAGATATGATAATAGCAGGAAATAATAACTCCTAATTCTGTAGGAAACAGTTTGATGAAGAGTTTTAAACATAAACCAGACTGCCATGACTTTATTTGAGTGGAAAATAAATTCCATCATTACATTTCACTGTATGCAATATAGACACTTTAATCACCACAACATGCTTGATGCTCAAAACTGAAAGTGAAACTGGTGGCTTTGGATAATTCCAGAGCCACCAGTCGAGTCAGTGGATGTGACTTCAGGTGTTCAGATTTAACCCTCACTTATAAAGCATTGACTTTTCATTCAAAGTTAGCTTATAGATCCTAAAATACACAAAAGTACCTATAGGAGTTTGTACCCCTTGGTGTGGCAAAATCTTCTATTTCAGCATCCTCACTGTCACACCACAGAAACCTGTGCAAATGTTTTGTGACTTTCTCCTCCAATGAGACGGAGTTGTAAATTTTTTTGGATGTCACTAAGGGCAGCAAAGATTTAAGACATCAGGACATTTAATCAACAAGTCATTCAAGCTCAAACCTCTGTATTTCTGGCTGCGGTTCCACACTAGCCTCATTGGAGTCACCTTATTTGCCTCAATGAAAGATTTATTCTGTTAGGCTTAATGTGTAAATTATGTAATCTGAACTTTTTTTTTATAGAATGTGGATGTAATGCAATCAGATTACTTATGGACCATATTACAGTACTGCTTTGGACAGTTTCACTGCAGCTTTGCATCGACCATTCCATGGACTTGTGTAGCATAAGCCAATCTCCTTTGCCAACTGTTTTTGAGAAATGTAGTTTCTACTGCTGTCCTATTGTTGTTAAACTATTGACTGGTAACCTGTCCAAAGTATACATCATGTGCATCACTAATGCACATGTGATGCACTAAATTAATTAATCAGAACTACCCGTTAAACGTGTGTTTAACGGGTGCAGGATTTTAATCCTACATCAGAATATCCTTCGGTAGCACAATTAGTGTAATATAGCTACAATATCTGAATTTCTAACAAGTGTTTGTAAGAATGAAACAGTATCAGACATGGAAAACAAGTTTTTATTTAAATTAGACATCTGATCTCCACAAACCTTTTTTGCACATTAAGACTGTTGTCTGGCAGTCTTCATAGCCCACCAGGTCACTGGAACTGCGCAGGTCACTGCATCTGAAATGGCAGGGTAAAGTGTATTAATATGTTGCTTATTAATATACACACACAGAAGGCGACTCTATAATCAAGTTCAATCATCAACTACGCAGTTGATGATTGAACTTGATTATAGAGTATATGTTCAGAAACGCTTCTGAGCATATAAATGGAAAATTGCAAAAATTTTGCGATTTTGAAGAAAAAATTTTTAAAAAAGCGGAACTCACAATATACTCAAAGGGGATCTGTCACAGGAATCAGGTAAAATATGTTACATCATTTAATTTGATAAGAAAATAAATGTACAACCACTCAATATGAAATTTGTTGAGTTATAGCAACAATGATTTATTCAGAAAAACCACTATATAATAATAATAATAATAGATAAATAGATCAGTAACCAAAAATCCCTCAAAAATACTTCTAGGTTAGATTTAAATAACTCAGTTTAAGTCAATAAATAATAATAATTAAAAAAACCTAAGTAATTAAATGTCAAATATTCCCATTCTTTTTTTAATGAGAATTTATTTACTTGTTTTAAACAATCAAATCACGTCTCCCGCTGCACAGATCTGATGGTGTGCATCTTTCTCTCCGGTTGCGCCGCTGCGCGCCGACGCACAAGCCCCTTTTTATTCACTAATTTCAACCACACGTAAAACCAGCATGATAATGTCCAAAATCAGTTTTAAACAGTGGAAATACGGAATAATTTAAACAATGAAATAATAGCAACTGTTCTATGGAACAGTTTGGTACACTGTATCAAACTTTCTTTAACATTCTTTAATGTATTTATTCAGAAAAAAAAAACCCAAAAAAACTTAGTGGTTCTTTGGACACTAAGAACCAAAGTTCTAAAATAATCAAAATTTTGGTTAAGCTAAATGAAAAATTAAACAGTTCAAACCACAGGATGAATGTAGTAATATAAATTATTGCTATGTATTATTTTTCCTTGATGGCAGGTGAGGCCCAGCTTCACCGCACTGTATGTCACTATTGTCCAGTGACAGTTATAGTCAGGAGTCAGCTTTGAAGTGCTTCTTCTTTTCGTCCTTTTTGGACGAAATTGGAGTAAGACGACTCTCCTTCACTCTCCTCTGTTTTCCTGGAACTTGCTAGAGGAAACTGAGGTTAATTGAGTTTATCTTGTTCAGTGTGTTTATATCTAAACTAAAAGTTCTCAAAGCTGAATCATGTACTTGCTTGTAATTTTCAGTAGGCTGTCTGGAGACATGGGAGAAAAAAAACGAATTGCCACAACTTGATATGATTAAGTAATTCACGATATGAAATTGCACCCAGGAAATTAAACAAGTTGTGGCCATGATTTTTTTGTTTTTCTCCCAGATGGGCTCAATAATTTCTAACTTAAATTTTTTGTGTTGTATTTGTTGCTGCCTCTCAGCCAGGACTCGTATAAAAAAGAGATTATTAAACTTAACAAGATTTTAACCTGGTAAAATGAAATTGTTTTTCTTAAAAAAATATTGTTTGTTGTTATTTCTCGGCTTTGTTTTCTCTGCAAATTTAGAAACAGACTTCTACAGTGTTGATGGCTTGCGTTCCTTCTGTACTTCTTTCTGTCCCCTAATTTTGTCTCCTTTTCTAACTTTTCTCCCACCTTTCTCTTTTTCTCCTTTCTTTGTCCTCTCTGTGTCCATTCAAATGTAAGGGACACATACCAATTTCTAATAAAGTTGGAGCATCATGGTGAAAGCCGTAATGCTCCACTGGTGGGCTTCATCTTGACACAAATACTCTGAGTGCCACGGACAGGACAGAAAAATAAATGAAATTTGAATAAAATAAAAATTCTCTTTTCGTTAACGGCTCTTACTGAGTTGGTTAGTATGCTCCCATTAATAAACAAAAACATTGGAAAACTGCTAAAATTATATGATATTCTAAAACATTTATATTGCAAAAATGCAGAAAAGTACAACTGAATCAACTTCCTCATTCATTAAGGAACATGACAGGTTGTGATCAGCATCTTACAAAGAAGTGAGATGTGATACCTGCTGCAGGATAGATTTATGGGCAATAGGTAGCTTTAATATCTGTCCGTGTTCTTCCTGAGGAGAAGGTGCAAGTCTTTTCTTTTCTGACAGGATGTGGCTTCACGGCAATCAGTGATGGAGGGCATAGCGCTGGGGCTCCAGAGCTCTCAGCTGAATCTCAGTCCCTCCAGGCAGATTTTGCAGAGAGCTGAGAGCACTTTACAGTAAGCAGGAAAAAAAACTGTTTGGCTTTCTTTTTTTCTGTCCCCTTTCTTTTTTAAGTAAGACACATCTGTACACATAGTAGACTTGCTAACAAGAACATGTTTCCCTAGTTTTTGTTTATTCTCCTAAGCTAAGATCCTTGGAAATAATTAAGACAACACAAAAGGCATGCATCACAATGATGCATGTAGGGATGGCTGTCCTACATGCATCTGGGCACAGGAACTGAGCCCAGATGCAAAGAGTTCACACCCCAGCGTCTGAATCTGTTTCTGTGGTTATTCTATGTTACATTTTGCCATGAATTAGTTTTGTTTATATCAGACAAATTCAGATGAACTCTGTAGAAAACCTTAACCTGGAGCCAAAGGCTGGCAGGAGCTGGAAGTACCTCAGCTGTGTAACACACACTTGAAGACATTTTATTGTTTTAATGACAATAGATCCACTATGGACCCCCTGCAGTGTGACATCACATACGTGTGAGTCAGTGTCTCAAACTGAGGTGAAAAAAGTAGAAAAGGTTTATTCTAACTCATGGGTCTGCAACTTGTGACTCTGGAGCCACAAGTAGTTTCATTTGAGTTGCAAAATCAAATGAAATTGGTGTCAAAACATATAATCTGGCAGTTTCTGTCACTTTTTAATCAAGTTTAATAGATTAAAACTTGATCCAAATAAATAATCAATCTTTATCACATTGACCATCTGTAGGCCTGTCACGATACCAAATTTTGCTGAGCGATTAATTGTCTCAAAAATTATTGCGATAAACGATAATATTGTTTGAA
>CAEGAD010005719.1:0-73040 GCA_903067055.1 Poeciliopsis paucimaculata | reverse complement strand
TCTTTATCTATTTATCTATCTATCTATAGATAGATAGATAAATAGATCTATATAGATCTATATAAATATATCTATCTAGATATAGATATAGATATCTATATCTATATATAAGTACTATATCTATATACATAGATATAGATATATATATATCTATATATGTAGATATAGATATATCGATATATATATATATATATATATAATTTTTTTTTATTTTTATATATATATATATATATATATATAGATCACCAAGGCTTGCTACCTAGCAACCACATAGAAGCTCAGCATGGTTACCTAGCAACCCAAGCTGAGTTCCAGCCCATTTAGTCAGCTGTGTTTGCTACACAATGGCTGCTGGAAAAGGCAAGTGGTTTATTGTTGATTTACCATCCATAAACCACTTGCTGGCTGTGCAGGAGGTCCCACTTCTGCTTTTCAAAGATGTCTGGTTGTATAATTGCACAACTGTTAGCACGTGCAACTGTGAGCGTTGAGTTGAGAGGATGTGACCGGCAGCTTATTTAGAGGCTCAATCTGAAAGGAGCTAAAAAGAGGCAGAACCGACCAAAATAAAATCTTATCTAAGAATGATTTTGTGCACAAAATGTAACAAATGTGTTTTCAATAGCCGAAGGAAGACATATTAGTCTTAGGAAGACTAATAGCCCGTCACCTTTAAGTACTAGGCTTTGTACGTTGAGTACAGACATTATTATGAATGAATATATACAACGGAAGTGTAAATACTGAATATAGAAGCTCTACCAAAACATTAAATATGGTGTAACTCCCTGAGAGGACAAAGATCTTGTCAGATCCAATATCTTCTGTTATTTCTGTAAGTCTCTGCATTCCCACCTGTCCCCAATCAATACATCAAAAGTATCAAAATAGCGAAATGAGAAAGAGGTAAATTGAGAGTTTGAGCTGAGTTGCGGATTAGGCGTCACTCAGTTCCAGCTCATGGAGAAATGTGAGTCAGAGCAGCAGCGTTTCTCCTGCGGGATTATCTGAGCAACGCAGTCCTGCAGGGTGATCCCCGGGTTCCTGCAGACACTTGACCTTCGCGAACAGAGACACATTTGACACCTGAAAAATCCATGTCTTTGTTATCCGAGGCAGCAATCAGAAAGGAATTAAACAAGCTCCAACATATATGACACATTTCAGTTTGATGCCCAGCAGAGGGCTGTCAGTTTATCAGAAAATCACGATAATTAGAGCCTGTGGGGTTGGAATACAATAAAGCTTTTATTTTTCTTTGCAGAGTTGGCTCAAATTAATGTGAAATCTGACTCACATAAACGTTATTACTGAGGTGAATGGATAGCAGTGTGCCGGCGGTCAATAATAGGTCTTTTATATCAGCTGCTTTCATTTTTTGCAGCTTTTGATTTTCTCTGTAACACAAACTCCTCCAGAGTTATATTTATATCAAATGTTCTGCTAAATGAGCCACAGCCTCACACAGCGCTCAGAAATACTTTCAGAAAATGTGAACAGGAGAAAGGACAATGATATGCAACATTACGTAAAGGTGACATATAAAATGTATGATTTGTATATTTGGAGCAGAGCTCAGGAGAGTTGATTTTATGGCTTTAGTTTTTATTAATTTGGTTAAATTGTGGTTTGTTCTGGAGTTAGAGAATGTACCTGATGTCTTATGGTCACTATCCATGTTAGCAAAAATATTTCCATTTTATTTTGTTGGTTTTATCTGTCAAGTTGTCAACATAGCGTGCTAAATCTTAACTGTACGCATGATGTATAAAATGAAAAGGAGACGCAGTGTTATAAATGATCGACACTATGACAATCAGATACCAAGGACAGGAATAGGTTTTAATTAAGTGGGAGGGAAAAGGAAGTAGGTCAGTTGTGCAAGCTTGACTTTGACAACCTTCACATGTACATGTGCTTCAGAATTTTGTGTGTTTCGGTTCGGTTACAAAATAAAAAAAAAAGGAATCCCACACACCGACTCTGATCAATCATCGCTCTGTTTACACGATCAATAATTAATAATCTCAGACAAACATAAGGCCTGAAAACATCACGCTATAAGGGACTGAATGTTCTGTTCTCCGTGTGGGAAATGTTTGTTTTCTGGTGTCGAATCCTAGTGGAGCTGCTGTCAGCCAGTTGCTATGTCAACGGGTCCAAGTGAGAAAAAGAAGAATACGAGTGGTTTTAAGTTTTTTTTTCACCGTTTTTTTTTTTTTTTTGCGTTATTTTTCCCTTTGCTCTTGCGCTCTACACTAAGTCAATAATTCCTTCATCTCCAGGTTTCATTTTCTTAATGAAGTCGTTTTACCATGGCAGCGCAGCTATGGATGGCAAGCAAAAGAAGAGTCTTTATGCTCTTCTGTGTGTGTGCGCAAAACTTCTGAATGTAAACAATAACAGGCAACATGTCTGTTGGGTCTGATAGTTTTGGGATCAGTACGCTTTTTAACATCTTACTTGCTTTTATTCAGACGATCATATAAATCAAGATTTTTTTTTTAAATATGACAAATATTTATTAGCCTAAACTTAATGTTCTTTTTATTTATCATATTACTGTTGTTCAATGTAAGCTGATTAATTCAGTTTAGAGAATATGTATCAATATAGTGTGGCTGCGTTTAATAACTTAAAGATTATTTTATTATAGCAATTACACAAAGTTGCGTGATGAAGTGTTTTTCCATAAATTTTTGCGTTTTGTGGTGTACAAAATGCAACGTCCTGAAAAATTTGTTGAAGATCTAAACATTCAGCCTTGGTCTCAGAACCGGTCTTAATGCCATCCCAGGTCAAAGTCATTCATGTGTTCTGTTCATTTGGTGACCAGTGAAACGTTTTACACTTTTTGCTGTGGAGCTCTAGAAAGTAACAAAAGCAGAACTAGCATTTTGATGGCATCTCAAGAAAAGGAGTTAAAACTGAATGAACCATAGGAAGGACTTTTTTTGTGTTTTTGAAGTTGTAACTTTTCAAAACTTTGGTATAAGTTGATACATCTGACTGAACTTTGAAAAAAATCACTTTATATATATTAGAAGATATATGATTTCACAAGTTAAACATTTTAATTCACATAGAAAAAAAACAATTTAACTTGCAGTTTTACAGAGCAGATGCTTTAGTGCAAAGCTTTGCGACTCCACACTGGTTGCAACTTGTTTTTCAATTTTTGGAAGCAATCCTGATCCAACACACCTGAAACAAAAGGGTGCTTTACCTCCTTGGCATGTCAGCAGGTTTTGCAAAAGCCTGGTCAGTATCCATTCATTTGATTCAGGTGTGTTGGAGCAGGAAGGCATCCAAAAGTTGGACTGGAGTAGCAGATCCATTTCCATGGAATGTGACCTGTGATGATTCTTAATCAGCTACTTACGTGTTAAATTCTTTGTACTTAGAGAGATAGTGAGATTTTAGTATGAAGTGTTTGACGGCCTCTCGTTTTAAATCTAAATAAGCCCCCGCCAACTTAACATTTACACTTGCGAGTGAAAATGGCTTCAGCAGTTGTGCTACTATACAATCGTACAAATTTAAAAAGCAGAAGAAGAGCCTCTCGTCCATAAACAAGAAGGTAAGTCACTAACCAACTGACCAAACGTTCTGGAACTCAGCTTGGGTTGCTAGGTGACAGACGGAATTCCACTGGGGTTGCTAGGTAACGGGCTGGGAGCACTAGGATAGGGGCAGGAACTTTATGATTTGTGGCTTTACATTCAGCAGATGTTTTTTAAACTGCTCATTTTTTAGACACCCAAAAGCATCTGGGTTAGGGTTAGGGTTTTTGTAAATGCTTGGGCTGTTTTTAGAAGAAGCAGTAACCCAAATGGAAATACAAAAATGATGTACAATGTGAAATTAAGAATGCAACGCGACACCTTTTACCACTACCCTTTCTGCCCGTCGTCGTTTTCACCAGTTTCTATCCTTTTCTTGACATCGGGGGAGGAAGAAGAGGCAACTATGTATGAACTGTCCCTGAAATATACACAAATGTTATTAATACAATACAGTATGTATTACACTGGCAGAGAAAACTTTCAGATGTATAATAATATAGTTTCGATGTGATTTTGAGTATTATTGGGGTTCTGCTTTACAAAGCATGAAAATCCGGTTGTCCTCTGTGGTTCGGTTGTTGCCATGGTGTTGATGGGCAGACTCACTGTGTATTTTTAGTTATAAGGAATCTGCAACAGTTGATGGCTCGCTGCCTTCCTGAAGCAAAACAGTGCAACATTTCAGCTGCTGTTCTTTGTGAAAGGCGGACGTGTTTACAGAAACTGGGCTTCCAAAAGATCCTATCTGTATTTCTTTCTCCTTATTTTTTGTTATAGACTTATTTAATGTACTCATTTGTCAGCAACTGCTTCACATTTCATCCTGGCATCCACATGCACTGCAAGTCATCACAGTCTTATGATTATTTATACACTGTCAAATTCAGAGAATCATAATTTCCTGCATCACTTCACCTCCATTAGCGGTTACTTTCAGTCCTCGCAGCATCTTTTAGCACCATCGTTTGTTATTGTAACTGAGGTGATGTTTTTCTCAGTCGCTGTGTTGGCCTAATGTACAGCAGCAGCATCAAGCCGACGCAGGCAGCTGAACTGTGAGACCCGAGTTCAGTGAGATTAGCAAGGCACACAAAAGCCCAGAGCATTAATTATTCAGGGATGAGTTGGTTGTAAGAGGTGGATAAATGTGTTTTACATTTCCGCTCTTGCTTTAAACTGCAAATGAACCTGTGGGGAGGGGGAACGCAGAGACTGATAACACGAACATTATCATCTCAACTAAACTACTGAAAACCAGAGTTGAGTAACTAGTTACATTTACTCGAGTAATTTTTGGAGAAAAATTACTTCTAGGAGTATTTTTGCTATGCTGTACTTTTACATCAACCAAACTTCAGCAACACAGTAGTGAAAATAAATACATATAAAAACAAAAAACAACAGTTTTGAAAGCAACGACAAGGCATTTTGTCAAGCCTTGTCGTTAAAATCATCAAATCACATCAAAAGTATTGGTCAATATTCTATTTATAATGGTTAAAAAGCAACCCTAAACAGGTGGGTTTTAGTCTGGATTTAAAGGAAGTCAGTGTTTCAACTAATTTTCAGTTTTCTGGAAGTTTGCTCCAGATTTGAGGTGCATAGAAGCTGAATGCTGCTTTTATGAAGTATCTCTTTCTTGAGTAAATTTTCTGGATAATTTAGCCACTTCAGGGTTTTTCCTATACAACTTTAAAAAAACATTAAAACATGCAAACAAACAATTTATTCCGTTTTTGAATGAGGGAATAAACTTTTATTTTTTGCCTGAATGCAATAATATACCATTTGTTTAGTGTACGGTTGATGATTTATAGTAAATGAAGCAGCTGCAGCCATAAAATATGATGAAAAGCTCAGACGTTCCTGCTTAAACTAACATCAATACAAGTTGATGGTTATTTTTTTGGATAAACTAATTAATAATTGGATAGTAAAATGTGCTGGTGGGAGATTTTCTTTTCAGAAATTGAATTAGATTAAGCTAAAACTGTGAGAAATTCTGGGTACAAGAGTTTTAGAAATAAAGATTTTTAAAATCTTTAATGCAAAATGTTTTCTATTTTGTACAGTTTTGACTTAACTACTGTCCTGATTGTGTTCTCTAGGCGAAACTGCCTCTTTTTTGAGTCTATATGCTCCAGTTAACAATTAATCGGTTACTAAACTAGTTGACTATTGTTTCAATAATTGATTAATAATGATTAATCATTTCACCCTTGCTTAAAACATCAGCTGTTTTTAATTTGGACTACTATCCACAAGCTGATTAATCGATTATTTAATCAACTTAATAATCGATTAAGCGGCTAAAACGATTAATCGGCTAATCGTTTCAGCTCTACATTCATTTAGTCATTTTTAAGTGTTTTTAACCTATTCCTGACACGTTGTTTTCTCCTTTAAACATGTTGCTACATTAATACAAGATATCCTCCTGTGACAGCAGTAATGTAAATTATGCAAGCAGCTGAATAGGAATGCGATCGTGTGTGTCTGTGTATTTATGTGCGGCTTCGGTTGCTGCGTGGGCAGCGAGATCTCAACATCACTGCACACTCTGTCACAAAATGCTCCACCTAAACGCCTTAACCACTTATCTTCCCCTGGGGATTACAAAGCATTGCAAATAAATGCCGGGCGGCAGCAGACAACAGTCGCATTATTGTAGCACGACTTTACGATAAGGCTCCGCGTGCTCCTCGGGGTTTCTCTGTGTGGCCTTTTCTGCAGCGATTTGAAAGTGGAACACACACAGAGAAATGAGAGTCTGCGCCGGATGAAAGACGGTTTACGGGTTTTAAAGAGAGCCAGAATATCACTGGACCTTTTCATCTCTCTGCCTAAGGTTGAGAATAAACAAGTTCTCCGCCAGCCGCTTCGCTACATTCGCTACAATTAGCTCACCTCCTCTGATTAATTTGAAAACCACTTCACTTCGTCCCAGCAGCTCCCCTCTGTGCGGCGCCACCAGGTGCCACTGCCTGCAGCGAGGATGAAAAAGGCCCTTTCTAAAGGTCATTATGGAAGAAGTCAAAGTTTTGCTGTGATCCACAGCAGCAGGAAGCCAATCCATCCAGGATTTTACATGAGGTTAAAATTAATGCCTGATAATTAGCATTTTCATACAACCGAGGGAAAAACATCTTCTCTCTGTGGGCTGTTTCTCTTTAAAAACTGAGAGTTTTAACAGATTTTACAACAGATTTTTAGCCACTAAATACCCAGAAATAGACAGTGACAGCGAATTAATGCTTCATTCAGACAGAATGCGATTTGAGCATCAAGAATGTCTGGTTCACACTCAAAGTCTACATGGACGCGCATTGAGAGTGCGTCGCATTTCCAGCGTTCAGCGTTGAAACGTTTCAAGGGTTCGCCGTGCGGCCATCGCGGAGCATCAACCAATCGCAGTGACTCTGCTGTGTGACGTTGTTGGTGTCCTGGCAGGACATACAGGCACCAATCAAAATCAAACCTAATCAAATTTTACTCCACAACACACAGTCTACAATTGAAACATTACATTTTGCCATCGTTACACATCAGAGCGCAAAGACGCTCTCTCAATATTTCATCCGCCATTGTTCAAAGTCGGGGCCGGCCCAAGCCTCCATGAGGCCCGAAGCGAACAATGTGGACTGGCTGCAATCATTCACACACCTGCTATAAACTCATTGCATCTCTGTTGGCAGTGCTGTTTACATTATATACATGTATAATAGGATACATTTATTGGCGAACTGATTTATCGACCTGTTGATTTCTGGATGCTGATTTCCTCAATTTTGGGGGATCGTGATCGGCCGATATCCCATCTTATCCAATAATCTTATCTTCATCAGCAAAAGTTTATAAATCCGTCTCTGTCCTCTTCTGCTCTGCAGTGAGAGGTTTGACTGACAGACTAACCCCACCGGGTTTCTGAACATTTATGGTTAACAATATTCACCCCATTGTTGCCAACTCAGCGACTTTCTTGCTATATTTAGCAACATTTCAGACAAAAAAAATTCATATCAGCCAAAATCAAAATTGGCAGGTCAGGCTTTTTAAAGATTGGTAACCAAGAACTATTTTATTGGCCTTGACCATAAAATTCCACAAGCTGAAATTACAAAAATTAACTTGTTTACTGGAAATGCTCATTTTGAAAAAACACTTTTTTCGCATCACACTGGTCAAATGACCAAATACTGGATCTTACTACAGGCAGAAACGACAAAGAAGATGACAGGAAGTGGTAGGAGAATAATGGCGCTTTTTTTTTTAATGACTTATTCTGTGAACATAATTATTCACGCGTGATTTTTACTGCAATTCTAATTTAATTGCAGTAAAAATTGCAATTTTTACTGCAATTTTTACTGCAATTCAATTAAATTAGAATTGCAGTAAAAATCACGCGTGAATAATTTCACAGACATTAACCGAATATTGACAAAGTTTGTGATTTTGTGGTATTGGAAAATGTTTCTTTCCCATTAAAAAAAAGTTCACGAACTGCACAGAAAAGTGATAGATTCAACAACTTTTGAATATATTAAAGTTCGGACAAGTTGGATAGTCTCAAGTTGTCCTAATTTTCTCATGAAAACTCCAAGTCCTGTCAGGTAAGATACTGACTCCTCATAATAGCTCCCACTTCCCTGAGTAAAGCAGAGAAAGGACATTGTTCTGCGCTGAAGGCTTTTCACCAATTACATGAGATTATTCTGTCCTTGAAAGCTGCTGCCCCAAATTTTAGAAACCTCGGCCTTGGAGCGGTTACCATGGCGTCCTAGTTAACTCGATTTAAAGCTGAGATGTGATTTTTCTGTTGTTTCCTCTTTGATCCCCTGAACATGTCATAAAAAGGCCCACATGTGCACACAGAGAGCGAGTTCTGCAAAGACCTAATTTATATGTGGCAGTTCTCAACCTAAAAGAGGAAGTCAGCAGTTTTAAAGCTTTTTTTTTAGTGGGAGAATAAATGAAATCTGTTGAGAACAGCAGCAGTCAGAGCTTGACTTTCTACCTCTAAGCGTTTCAAATCTCAAAAGACATTATTGTAACTGTGTAGAGCTGTGAAAGAAATGTCGTCTGTCTTGATTGAGATCGATTTTGTTCCCTTTTTATTTTTGAAATACAAGTAAAGATTTGCTGATATGTACAGTGAATATACTCCTTACTGATGGCGCTCTTTCTGACAAAAGCATTCTGGCTGCAGGTTTTAGCAAACAGCTACAGAGCAGAGCGACAGTAGTGATGATCTGGCTGAAAACGTGGCACAGGAGGAAAAAGAAGAAGCTTATTTTGCTTCCAGGAAGCGGTTTTAAAGCAGGAATTCAAAACTTTGCTTGCAGAAAGCTGGGAAAGCCAAACCACAGCCGACTGATTCCCACCATGTGCAAAACAATAATTTAAATCCGTCTAATTCCTCTTATCTGCTGCATGCCGCATGTGTTTACATTTACATATGTTGCTGGTGTCACCTGCAGGGCTAAGCAAGCACTGCATGTGTCCCAATTTTCCTATTTCTTCCAAAATAAATAAATAAATAAAAGTCAGCCTCATTAAAATTATATACAAAGAGAAAAGAGCAGCTTCTCCTCCTGAATTATGTCTGCGTGGTTTTCTCTGCTGGGGTAACATTCAGTAACAAATCAGCAAATAACAAACCTCCCTGCCTCACTTCCACCTTATTAATCAAACACAAAGATTTAGGGGCTGTAATAATGCTGCAAGTTACAGAACAAACCGTAAAACTTAAAAAACACAGTTTATATCACAAAATCATAGGGCCGAAACGATTAATCGTATTAATTCTGATTAATCGCTTATTAAAATAATTGTCAACTAATTTAGTAATCAATTAATCGTTAATTGGAGTATCAAAAAAGTCTGTTTTCTGAAGGGCTAAGACATTCAAAGCTGTAATTAAGCTAAAACTGTGCAAAAAAAATGCATACATTTTGCATTTAAAATAATAAAAATGTCTGTCTGTCAAATTTCCCCGTGTTTATTAGTTTTTGCATCGCCTGGTTAAAATGATGTAAAAACAAATGTATATAATTCTTTTGATGTCCAATTATTAATCACTGGAGCCAAACATAGACAGATTTATTTATAATACTGTATAGAAAAGGCTTCAATAAAATATCAGCAGATATTTTTATCCGATTAATCGATTAATCATCAGAAAAATCAATAGATTAGTCGATAATTAAAATAATTGTTAGTTGGAGCCCTACAAAGACATTATAAGAACTTCTTAACTATGAAATATGTACATAAACAGAAGAATTAAACTATATGGTTTCTCTACAGATGGACAACGGATGATTAATACAAAAATAAACATGAGCAATTATTTCCTATTTTTATGATATCCTTTATTTGTGATGATTTGTTTATAGTCAAAATGTTTGTTGATATTTCAGAAATTGTTGTAAAAGCTGATTAATAAAAGACATTACATTTAGGGCTGCAACTAACGATTGTTATTGATTAATCTAGTCATTATTTCTGACGATTAATCAAATAGAAAATTGGCCCAATTTTTGATTTAAGCCTTTTTTATACAATATTAGCAATACATTAAAAATGCAAATGTACAACTCAATTCCTTTTTGAAATAAGAAAACAAAAATTCTATCATCTAAAATACAACATCATATCATTCCTCTAGTGAACACTTGACCATTTGTAGTAAAAGATGCCTCTGAGGTTAACGCTCAGACCTTATTAGAGACTTATTGATGATAATTCAATAAGTCAGATTTATTGATAACCTCACTACATAATATCAGTACAGAGGAGGGCGGGGATGTCAAACTCAGTTTGAGATCATGAATGTCCTCAAAGGGCCGGTTGTGGTAGAATGTGTTGATAAAACCCAATAACAACCTGAAAAAGCACTCAGTGAATTCTTCTTACAGTTAAATAATACTGAACATCATTTCACGTTGATGTAATTTGGCAAGATACAAATACAGAAAATTATGGAAGAAGGTTACTGCCACTGAGAAAAGAACTCTGGGTATAATCTGTGATCAAAATTTTGAGAAAGGGTAAAAATTTTGATTTTTTTTCCCCCTCAGAATTCAGAAGTTTTTCTCTGAGAATTAAAATTTTTTCACAGATTTTTGACTTTCAGAATTCCGAAGATTTTCTCTGAGAATTTTGACTTTTTCACAGAATTTTGACTTTTTTTCCCCAGAATTCTGATTTTTGATTGTGGGAAATTAAAATCTGAATAATTCTGGTAAATTCAAATAAAAATAAAAAAAAGAATAAAAAAAAGAATTTTAAAACAAAAATCTAAATCTAAAGAAAATAATTTTTGTGGTCCTAATTTTCTTCTGTTGAAAATATTTTCATTTGATTGATATAATAGTATATAAAGATGTGGCCCACAGACGTTGAGTTTGACACATGCGGCATTTGGGACAATCTGTTCATTATTTTTGATGAACTGATTAAATAATTAGATTTAAAAAGATGATTAATAGAAGATTTTTTTCACCAAATTTGAGTGATTTTGAGCTAAAATTGCCAGTTTTGGGTGGAACATTTGGTTTTATATCTTCTTAAATGATTTTTCCCCCCCACTTTTGCTCTGAATTAGTTGTTCTTTCAGCAAGTGGCCTTTTTTTTGAGTCTGTATAGTCCAGTTAACGGTTAATCAATGGTTAAATTAGTTGACAGTCATCGATTAATCGTGATTAATCATTTCAGCCGTGCTTACAAGATCAGCTGTTTTAGTTTGGAGTGCGAGCCACATGCTATTAAAGAGTGTTTTTCTTACTCATGTTCTGTGACAACATTAAATGTTGTTTTTATTTGGACCGCATTACCTCTGTGCAACAATTTTATGTCACAATTTCACCAAGGAAGGAGTTCCATATTTACGACACATAGTAAATATAAATTTGCTCTTTTCCGGATTACAAAAGTTTCAATCTGACCTCAAGTGGACAAAAACCTGCAAATGATTCAACATTGGCTTCGTTCATAAAGCAAAGCTGAAATGGAAATAAGAAACAAAAAGTTGCTTGGGGAAACTAATTGCACTTGTTCTTCTTTTAATGATTTAAGAGAGAAAGTAGCAAGAAACTAAAGACGAGGACAGAACATGGCAGCATGCTGTAGCTTTAATGCACTTTTTCCCTCCACTCAACTTTCCATCATTATAGAAAGTTTAGAAGAAGGTTTGGTAAGTATAGTGAAATTACACATCTATGTTTTTGATGAAACTTTGTTTTCTGACAACAATGGCAGAAGAGAAGAGCAAATATTACTTTATATTGCTAATTATTATTTTATTCAGTACCATTTTCTTATTTCTGCTCCTAGATACTATATTTAAATGTTATTATTCTGACTCATTTTTGTTTTTAGATGCTAAATATATATATTTTTCTATTTAATCTTCAGCCGTGTTTACAAGCTGACCTAATTTTTTAATTTAATTATTTTGCTCCATCAAAATGTCATGTAGGAAAGAATCAGACCAAAATAAGCTGAATGATGTCATTCATCAACACTGAAATAGAACATTTTATCTCATTTAAAGCTTGTTTATTTTAACAGTCTGAAACCGGAACGAGTGGGATCTGATGCATGATGGGAAACTTGTTTCTTTAATCATGAAAATGAACAAATTAGAAGTTAAAATTGTCCTTTAAACTTTTACCAATGTCTCCTAACAGTTAAATACACGTAACTAAGTGGATCTAATTACTGTTTTTGCTTCTGGTTTTCATTAAACTAACATGAAACGGAGCAAAAATGTCAATTATGCAAATTACATTTTTAAAAGTTGATCAAGAAATAAAAAAGCGGAAAGACTTAAAAAAGAAAGGGCCGGTTGTTCTGCATTGAAGAAAATCAAACTGGAATATTTACCTTATCTTCAGACCTTCAATTGACCAGTGTGATGATGAAATGGTGAATTCCTTTTGAAATGCTGACAGATAATATTATATTTAAGCTTGTTTATTCCAGAAGTTTGCATTTCTTTGCATAGATATGAGGAATAATCAAAGGAAGGCTCCTTTTCCAGGCCTTTCTTGTGTTGTTCATTACCTCCTTTCAACAACTGATACCAATTAGGCTTCAGTTCAAACTGGAATGATGATCATGTTGTCTGGCTTCAAAGACTGACGTCAGATTATCTGCTGGGAGTTACGGTGCAAACCCGCCAGCTTTCAGGAGCGAATAAACAAACACTTTCCGCTTCTTCCCCTGCCAGACGTCTTACTCTGCTACAAAACATTTTTATAAAAACCAAGCTTCTGCTCTTCTGCTGGGGCCAAACTCTGCAGGTTCTGACTCAGCACTGGAGGCAAAATAATGCTGTTCTGGTAAAACTTCACTACAAGACGCCCCTTATGGACGCCTACTATCGTTCATGGATGTTATCAATTTATCTATAGACACTTTATAAGTCATTAATAATTGTTTATTATGCATTAATTAAGAGTGGAAAGGAGATTAAAAGAAATGTTTATTGTGTAAGGTTTACACTGCAAAAACTAAATCTTACCAAGTATTTTTGACCTAGTTTCTAATCCAAACATTTGTACACTTGGCATAAGATTAAAAGTAATTTACAAGTAACTTTTTAGCAATATACAGAAGTTTGTTTTTAGCAAATAATTCTTAATATTGATGAAAAAAAAATACTAGTTCCTTTGACAGATTATTTAATTTATAACAAGACATTTTTCCCATGTTAAAAGTTAATTTATTTGCCAATGTAACTGGGAATGTTTCATCAATATTAACAATTATTTACTTAAAACAAACTTCTGTATCTTGCAAGTTATTTTTGTCCAATTTGAAGTGTACTAATATATTAGGACTACAAACTAGACCAAAAATACTTGGTAAGATTTTACAGTGTAAACATTTCAGACTACTTTCTAAGCACTATAAGCACTTCTACTAGCTTATAATGTTCTTTCACCCTTAATTAATGCATAATAAACAGTTATTAATGACTTATGAAGAGTTTATAGATGAATTGATAACATCCATAAACGATAGTGTAATATAACAGCTCTAATTTAAATTACATACATGAACAAATTTGGTTCATTATTTGGCAAGAAACCAAATTTTGTTTCATTCGCACCCTTAATTAATGATTTATAAAGTGTTTAGAGGTGAATTAACATATCTATGAACTATTTATTATTCATCTATTAAGGGAGCGTTATCATAAAGTGGTGCAGCTTTTTTATTTGTTTTTGTTTTGTTTGTTTTTTTTATACATTTTGTTAAAAAAAATAGAAATGCTTCAATCAATTCATTTAAAACTGTTCAGAGTCACAGGATGAACTGGATCTGTGTGGACACTTTGTGCCGCTCTCCAGTGTCAAAACTGAAACACAAAACACATAAAAACTCACTTTAGAGAAACATGCGTGTTTCTCAGATGTGAAAAAGGTTTATGCCGTATCAATTTTCTCACTGTAAAAAGTCGTGTGTGGAAGCAACTTATATCCTCAAACTTCAAAGTATTAAATTCAGTTTAGTTAACAACTGTGTGTATAATTCCACTAAAAATGATTCATTTACATTTTCTTCCCATTGTTTAATCTCTCTCAAATTACGCTTTGTGCATTTTTGTGAGAAAAGCCTGAAACATCAGCAGCCATCCTTTAGATTTAAACATCTGTCATCCCTCAGTCTGTGACTCATTTTATGCATTATTGGTTCTCAGTCTCCTTTATTTTCTTATCTGCAACGTGTCCAAATGTGTCCCACAGAAGATAATTCAGAAACATGTTTTTATACTGCCAGCTTACTCATTACTTTGGCTTTCCTCAAACAAATAAAGAGTGTTTTCTTTTTCGTTGCTGCTTTTGACCGATCAGAGCAGCATGAGGTTTCAGGGGAAAAAAGGACTTTAAAGTAAAACAAAGTCTTTTTGGGCTCTCTGCACACAAACATGGGCATTTTGACAAATGTTGAATTTTCCATTAGGTCATTCTTGTTGCCCACATTGAAAATCCCTGGATTTTGAAAATGCAAATATTCAAAACTTTGTCTGTGCCAAAGAATTTACGATGCAGTTTAATCCAGTCGTAACTCAAACGAGTCCAAATTATTCTGTTTGCTTAATTTGTTGCACAAGTTCAGAATAAATGTCCCTTTAGAGCTGTGCGCTAAATAAAAACATGATTTGATTCAAATGATATTTATGGACCAAAGTTTTTTGCAGCAGGGGGCAATTCAGTTAATTTCTGATTCAGTCCAGTACCGGTTTTCCTTCAATATAACATAGATCCAGTTATAGTGACACATGTTCAAGAAACAGTCAGTTTCCTGAAATTAAATCACAGTTTATTCACATCAAAAACACAAAATCTTACCAAGTATTTTTGGTCTAGTTTAGTGCAAATACCTTAGTAAGCTCATAAGACAAAACTAACCTACAAATACCTTTTCAGCAAAGGTATTTTAAGTAAATAATTTCTTGTTTCTTATTAAAAAATGTACTAGTTGCACCGGCAGATTATTTCACTAATAACAGGACATTTTTCTCATGTTATAAGTAAGATAATCTGTAGTATTTTTTTACTAAAACATTCCTTGTAAGTTAGATGTGTCTTATTTCAAGATATATGCAATGAGAAGTAGGCCAAAAATACTTCCTAAGATTTTTGTTTTTACAGCGTGGCAAAATGAGGCATCATTTTAGTGTTTAGAAAACATTATTTTTCAAAAAGGTGTGTAGTTAAGACCTCTTTACTGGAACAGGAGTGAACAGAGCCATGCAAAATCATCCATACATTCCAACCACACCTACAAGTAGCTAGCAGTTCTTCATTTTGTTTAAAAAACTTGTTATGTCACAAATCAGTAAGCGGTGACCCCTCACCTACTAACCTCAGCCAAGCCTAGCCTGTTACCTAGCAACCCCAGCCAAGCCAAGCCCCGTTACCTAGCAACCCAAGCTGAGTTCTAGAACGTTTGGTCAGTTGGTTTAGCAGCCCTGTGCTGTAAAAAGGAAAAACGTTGGCCAGTTATTGACAACACTTGACTTTATGGTTGGCAAAACAGTTACAGTCACAATAAAACTGACTTACATGTAACTTTTCTGGACTCGTATCAAGAAGCTGGGATCATGTTAATAAATGACGCAGATGTTTCTTACAGTTGAGGAACAGCCAATGTTTAGGGCCAGTCCACATGCAGCTGGATGTCTGGGGAAAGTAATCATTTTTTTATGGGCTTTCGTCCTCAGAAAATCTGTTTCGTATCACTAAGAACAATTAGTTATACAAAAAGAGAAAAAGGTAAAAGAAAGTGGGGATTTTCAGGGAACGCCTTCCTGTTGTTTGCGTGTGTGCATGGGAAAACAGAGATGACAACACGGGAAAAACACAAAATCTTAAAAAGTATTCTTGATTTAGTTTTTAGTGAAGATGTCTTAGTTTTGTCTTATTTCAAGTGTACTAGTTTACAAGCAATTTTTCTGCAAGATATAGGAGCTTGTTTTAAATAAACAATTCCTTAATGCTGATGAATAAGTGATTGTTCTATAATTAACAGATTTTTCTCATTAGTAAAAAGATATTTAATCTGTGAAACCAGTACGTTTCCTTTAATATTAAGGAATTATTGACTCAAAATAAACTTCTATATCTTGCTGAAGTTTGCTGAAAAGTTACTTGTAAGTTAATAGAAATAAGACAAAACCAAGACGTTTGTACTAAAAACAACACCAAGAATACTTGGTAAGATTTTGTTTTTGCAGTGATTAATCTGAAATATTCCAAATTAGCCAAATTTAAGCCTGCCGTCCTTCTACAGTAACTCCTCTATTTTGAACAAAAATATTTAACCATCTATGTTTTTCTTGTCAAGCACACACTGAAAACACCTCAGAAGAATCACAAACTTTATTTTTACACCCTAAAGTTTGCTAAAGTCCTTTGTATATTAAATGGCTTCGCCTTCCCTCCTCGTCGTCAGATTCATCTTTCGTTACATGTCCTGCATGTTTACTGCAGAGTGTCGCTTGGGACCGCGCAACGAGTGGAATGCAAACAAACCATTAATCTCTTCATGCCAAGCAGAAAAAAATAACCTACACGGCAAACTGTCCCTGCATGCCTTCTCCTGCTTATTTAGATTATGCTATTAGGCTGTGAGGATGATGCAAACAATGAGACCACGCAGTGTTTGCTTTATTAAAAAGAAACACAAGCAACACAGTTCATGAATATTTTACCAGGGAGAACGACAGGAGAGAAGAGCTTCGTTTGTGGATGATTTGAAGAGATGTTTATGCAGCATGTGACTGAACAAAAAGAAATACTGGAATCATTTTTATGCTTTTTCTCAATGGTATAAAACCATCTGTTAGCATGTAAAGTGCTGTAATGTAATAACGTAATAAAAAGAAACAGCATCCCATTGACTGTTTTACAGCAAAACTTAAATTATTTTCTTTTAAATTAGGTTTATTAAATCAACAATATATGAAGGACAACATAAAAAGACAGAAAAAAACATTTAATGAGAATTAAGCTGGAGATCTGCCAGTACAAATACCATCTATCTGTAGATATGTATTAAGAAAGTGCTGCCTTTTATTAAATCAGTTGGAAGTTTTACACCCATGGAGAACGTCTACATCGCAAACAGATTATTATACTTTATTTTCTGTTTTGTGATGGGGTTTTTTATTAATACTTGGCCGGGCCACCAGGTGGGAAGTTTTATTTCTTCCCCACTTTTTATCAGACACACAACTTTTATAACATAATTAAGCACAAATGCTAATCTCCACAACTAATTATTGTAATTTGTGAAATGTGAAAATGCATTGAAAGTGTATGTATTTAGAAAACTAAAGTGGTATTTAAATCAGCCTGAGCCAAAAAAAAGTTACAAGGAAAATGTGTATTAATGTCCGTCTAACTATTGCTGCTAAAGGCTGCATAAACCTGAACACATATTCTACTTTACAGAATAATTGTATTCAATAGCTTGATATCTTTTCATATAAAGCACAAAAAAATTATATTTTATGAGGCTACTAACCAATCATGCTAACACTGTAAATGCTAACAGTTTTCACTGTTTAAATAACTTTGCAATATATATATACTTGAAATTTAGTTATAGTGTTTCAGATGTTTTAAGTTTGATTCAACACAGATGTTAGCAGGCTAACAATATAATTATTGTTGTGATTTTAGCCACAATGGAAATGCTAATTTCTAATCATTTTAGCAGCTACTGGTCAAATTTATGTGTTTTTAGGGATTTCACAGAGTTGCAGCTGCAGTCCATGCCACTTTGGGTGAACAGGTACAACTAAAAACTGTAAAAATCAGATCTTAAAGTGATATGGCAAGATGTTTTCTGGTTTATCCTTCTGGCTTCATCAGACACACAACTTTGAATACTTTATTACATACTTTATTTTTATTTATTTATTACTACTCAGGTCTTTTTATAGTGCACACATTATACAGAGAGTGATTAAATTAGAGGATATTTCCAGCACTGGTTCAGAAACGTTGAGCAGAAATCAGAGGCCGGCTCATTCAGGAAGCAGTAAGTAACCTCTGGAAACTGACCATTACACACATGATGAGCAATCAGGTGTGATTGTGCCTGTAATTGGAGAGGCGTTGTTTACGGCTCGGCAGCACAACGCTGTTGATTGTGTTTGAATGGCCACTGAGTGATTGGAGCAGGACTGCAGCCAAGTCTGGCATCAAGAGTCCCTCAAGCCGTGGGGGGCGAAGGTCGGGGGCGGAGGGAGGTAAAACCTGAACTTAGTAGGAAAAACACAAAAAGAGTGATCCATGAGCTTTTAAACTTACTAGTAATATCCTCTCGGTGATAAAATTAAACAAACTACAGGACTAAAAAACACATGTGTAACCCATTTTTGTGTATAGGTTATACAAAAATGTTTTGTGTAACCCATAGATCTATGGTTCAAGGTTTAGAAGGCGGTTTGTTTCGTAAAATTCACATTTTGTGCTTTTTTTATGCTTCTGTTTGGGTTTTAACTGCTTGTACAAACAACCCAAGTTCAAAGAACAAAAATCCATCAGACGTTTTTTTGGCAATAAGTTAATTCTTTTTTGGTGTTTGGAAAATGAACAGTTTCAAAAACCTTCAGATGGGGTTACCTAGCAACCCCAGCTAGGTTCCCCTCGTTACCTAGCAACACAGCCTGAGCACCAGCATATCTGATCAACTGGTTTTACTGCTGTATGCATAAAGGCAGCTCGCAATAAGCAATAATCAATTAATCGCATGATAAATTAAAACAAACTCAATCATTTCCATTTGAGTGATTTATGGTTTTTCTCTCTTTCTACCAAAAACTGGATGATAAAAGTCTTCATTTTGGTGCATTGGTCTCAACTAGCCCTTTTTTCTGAAGGACAAATATTTTTACAAAGACTTCAAAATTTATTTTATTTCTTGGTTTTGTAATGTAAAATGTATTCCAGTTCCAGCGTTAAATGTTCATTATAATTTAAGGTTTATAGATCTTTGAGAATGGGTTCTCACTCTATTAATCCATTACCATTATGTTACTTGAAAATGGTCTCAAAACAACAGAATCATTATTAATTGCAATAACTTCTGGGTCAATTTATCATCTAGCTAAATTTGTTATTGTGACAGGGGCATGTACGTACTGTACAATGGCTGCTGGAAAAAAAAAACACAGTATTTTATTGTTGACTTAACATCCAGAAGCCACTTGCTGCATTTTTGTTGGTTGTGCAGGAGGCTCCACTTCTGCTTTTCAAAGATGTATGGTGCTATGTTTGCAGCCATTTTCACATGCAAGTGAAAAAGTTGAGTTGAGGGGCCAACTGCATTTTATTTATTTTAAATAACATTAAAAATAGACAGAACTGACCAGACTAAAACCTAATCATCTAAGAATGTTTCCATGAGATTTTTATGAAAAAAGGTCAAGAAAATGTTTTCGGTAACCCATAGATCTGTCCTTACCTGTTCAAGGAGGCGTAGTAGGTCACATTTAAAAGGAGTTTTAACAAGAATTTGACTGCCCTGCCTAAAAACCTACAAAAGTGAATGTATTTTTGCTACATTTGGAGGTCTTTCTTCATGGCCGTCCCAAATCGAGAGATGTTTCCAGACAGAGGTGACGTCTCAGATCTGACCTGCTGCTGGGCTGAATCGGCGGAAAACAGGTGGCATGAGTACGACCTTTAACGAGGCTGTAAAAATGACGGCTGAAAGCCGTAAAGAACAGGTTTAAAATTTGTTAAAAGCAGGATAATGGTCAAATCAGATGGTAGCTTTGAATAAAAGCAACACCTAGAAACTCAAATGCAGAAAATCTGCAGACACGTTCAGTTTTTTTTTATTTCTTATTGGGTAAACATGAGCAAAATTTTGAAACATCCAAGGCTAAAGATGGCTTCCACATCTAGGGCAGCTACTGGTTTCCAGTAGCCGTCTGTGCGTCAGATACATTTTTCAGGGAACAAAATGAAATTGTCAAGGGTTGCCATGGAGATTTTTTCAACATTTTCATAGCAAATCAGATAATTTTATTATTGTGGAAATAATCAGCTCAGTACAGTGTGTACCTAACTGAGTGCTGTTAATTTTGTTTGTTTGCCACAGGACATTCAGTATGTACAGTGGGAACGCGCTGTGCCCGCTTTAATACCGTACAATTTAAAGTAATTTTCTGTAATCTGCTCAAGTTTATTGAATCAAAATGTGGTCATACGAAGCTAATAAAGAGATATTCAGGATTTCCCACAGCAAACTTGCTAAGCTGTGTTTTTGCAATAAAAATGTCAAAAGGTGACAAAAAATATAATAAAATAAAAATAATATGACTTCACCTTGAATAAACAAAAATATGTTGTGGTATAGTGGAAAAAAATTAGTCACATTTGCGAGATTTGAGTAATTTTTTTTTAAAGCACATTTTGAGCAACAAGACAGTTGAAAGTGCTTTACATGATTTAGAAGGAAATGCAAACAAAACAACAAACCAAACAAAAGACAAAAAGATAAAAGTATAACACATATTGGTTCCTCATGTTTGATAAGAATAAGAAGTCCATAATTTATACACTAGCCTGGGTTTCTCTGGGTTCTTGTTCTGATTAAATTAGATGTTGGTTCCAGTTGTTCTGGGTTGAGTTCTATATTTGTTTAATATAAAGATAAATGTTGGTTCTCCATGTTTGATTCTTGCTCAGGGTTGTTAAGTAGGTGGTACTTCCTAAGTTTGTTCAGGATTTGTAAACTAACAGAAGTTTCTCTACATCTTGCTCTGATATTAAAAGTACAAAGATAAATGTTGGTCTAAAGTAATAATAAATACTCCACAATTTCTAAAAGTAATAAGCTAAGAAGTTTTAACTCTACTAATCATTACTAGATTAAGTGACAGATGAAGTAAATTGGTGGGAAATGGAGGGAGGAAAAAGTGAGGCAACATGTGTTTATGAAATGGAGCAAATAAAGAAAACACGAAGAGACTGATTTAACTCAAAACAGTTTCTAATCTGTTTCACAGTCACCGCTGTTCTGCAGGTTCATCAGCCAATCAGTGCTTTCAGCATCTGAAGACGATGACTTTTCAAACTTAGTTTCAACCAAGAAGTTTTTCATCATGCCCTCTTGATTAGTGCAAACAGGTTTAATGCTGATCTAGGACTTTTAGGTAAACAGTTTCTCAGGAGAAAAGGTCCAGTGACCAAGAACCTGAGGCTACTAGTCACGCAGAATCATGAAATTTAGGGTGTCTTGTTACTTTAAATCCAAATAAGCTCAGTGTTAACAATCTCACATGAAAATGGCTGCAGACAGACGCGCAATTGTACTTTTAATATCGAAGCAAGACTCAGAGAAACTCCTGTTAGTTTATAAATTGTAGAGTACTTATCAACCCAGAACAAGAATCAGACATGGAGAACCAACATTTAGCTTTATACTTTAGTGATCGACAATAAACTTAGAAAAAACTACCTACTTATCAACCCAGAACAACTGGAACATTTTAAAATGTAGTTTCTCTTTTACTGTGTTGCTGTTTTTGTGTCTGTTCTAATTCATGTAAAGCACTTTGAACTACCTTGTTGCTGAAAAACTGCTACATAAATAAAACTTCTTCTTCTTCAATTATGTAATTGTACATCTTTGAAAAGCAGAAATGGAGCCTCCTGCACAACAAACAAGAATCCCGCAACCGGTTTCTGGATGCTAAGTCGACAATAAAACACTTGTCTGATCCAGCAGCCATTGCACAGCTCAGCTTCGGTTGCTAGCTAACGGGCTGGTTGTGGCTTTGGTTGCTAGGTAACGGTGCAGTGCCTGCAGAATGTGATGATGTAACAATTGGAAGGTTTTTGAAACGGCTCATTTTCCAGACATCAAAAAACATCAACTTCCTGCCAAAAAACGACCAGGTGTTTTTATTTAAGTGCTTCGGCTGCTTTTACAAGTAAAAAAATCTGCAAAATGTTAATTTATTATGTTAAACATAATACGTCACCTTTAAAGGCAGATCAGAGCAACTAAAGACGGCAACTCGGGGAAAAGCCTTTAACATGAATGTAGCTCATGACAACTGGTGATTTATCGCCTTCTTGAAGCATCGTCGCATTTCAAAGACGGATCTTTCAGCCATTAACCCTCTTGGCCTCGAAGGGATTCATCAGAATCTCAGGGTAGGGGGCCATAGGAAATGGGATCAGGCCTAAATTGCTGCAGTTCAACATTACAGATGTTTTTTTTTCTGTATTGAATGTCACTGTGGTTGGATTCCCGCTCTCAGGAGAAACACTAAGATACCACCGGCCCGTCCATGTTAAGCACACGGCTCTGTTTCTAACAAAATATGACTTGTGTGCACCATAGGGCCACTCAATAGATGCTTAAAGGTAAGGAAGACGAAAGAGCATCATTTACTCTGCTAATTGAGCTGCAGGGAAAAGTGGTGAAAATAATAATAATAGTTAAGAAAAACAGACGTCTCCAGAGGAGAGAGTTTGGAAGCGGTTCCTCCGGTTTGAATCTTCAGTCGTGACTCAGAAGGAGTTGGACTTTGTCCAGCCCTCTGTGAAAAATTATCCCAGAAAAATCAAGAGCAGCCAAGAGAAGGACCTCCCCTGCAGGCATGGATGAGTTCGGTTCTGGTGTGAGTGGAAAGACGCAGGAGTTCTCCAGTTTTCATGATTTAACTGTTTGGTTCTGAAGAGACCCGTCATCAAGTCTGTCCTTTATGGACCCAGATGTTTCAGCATCAGGAAGAAAATCTCTAACAGGCAGAGCGGCTGCTCGTAAACTCAGACTAGACTTCCTTAATTAGCTGTTTTCATTCATCGTAAAGTTGCACAAATTGGCATCACAAAAATAAATTTGTTCAATGGAAACAAACCAATTTGGAAAATAACTCGATTTCTTTGATTAAAGGTTTTTGCACCGAGATGAGGTGGTTTTCCAGCTGCATTGAAGTTGGTGTATTTTGCAAAATTGCAACAGAAACACTTTCTCACACATCACACAAGCCATGATCAAGAACTGAACGTTACTGCAGGTGGAAACAATGAAGAAGACAACAGGAAGTGGTAGGAAGATGATGGCGCAATATGTTTTTAATGACTTATTGTGTGAATAAACTTATTCACACATTTCTAATTTAAGGCAAAAATTTTTATGCAATTTGTGGACTTTAAAATTCCACAAATTGGAATTACAAAATAAAATTTGCTAAGTGGAAATATGCTAATTTCGACAAGTTTTTCTATTAAAAAGTTTGAGGATGAAGTGGTCTTTGTTGGCCTATATATATTTACAAAACAGTAACACTTTTTTAACATCACACAAGTCATGATCAAGAAACAGATGTTACTACTGCCGGAAAAGACAAAGAAGACGACAGGAAGTAGTAGAAGGACTTTGGCGGCGCATGTTTTTTAACATGCGCCGCCAAGTCATGTTTGGCGCCGCCAAAACATGACTCATGAACAAACTCATGTGGTGAGTTTGTTCACCACATGAACAAACTCATTCACATGATTTTAACTGTATTTATTATTTATTGGAAGCACCACAATTGTGAAATTGTGTTTTCTCGACATTCGTGGAATCTCAAAGTTATGCTCAAATTTGTAATGGAAACAAAGCTATTAAGTGCATTTCCACTTACTTTAAAACTGTGCAAATTGGAATTACAAAAATAAGTTTGCTTAATTGAAACATACCAATTTTGAAAGTACTCGGATTTTTGATAAAAAGTTCTAGCACTTGGTTGAAGTGTTTTATTATTATTTTTTGGCTATATCGAAATTGGTTTGTTTCTCAAAACTACAATGGAAACACTTTTTAGCATCACACGAGTCACAGTAGGAACATTCAGATGTTACTACTGGCAGAAACGACAAAGAAGAAGACAGGAAGGTCTAGGGGGATGGTGGCATGTGTTTTTCATGACATATCGTGTGAACAAACCTATTCATGTGTGATTTTAATTGAGTTTCTCGTTTAATGGAAACACTGCAATTACAAAATGATGTAAAGGTTTTGCTGCATTTCCATTTGTAGAGGAAACTCAGCAATTCCCTCTTCATTTCATCTGTTTTTATCTATTTATAGATGTGTAGATATTTACTCTTTTTTTCCCACCATTACCTGCAAAGCAAAGCCACTTTCATGCCAACCTACTGTCGATTTTAAGGAGTCAATCCTTTAAAAGAAATGGCGTAAAAAGCCCATTGGGAGCAAATGCCTTTCTGTGACATTTCAGGCGGACGATTACACCTGGTAAAACAATTTAAAGCCTTGAGGGATCACTGAGCATCAAACGTTTCTGGGCCAAAGGTTCATTTTTCCATGCTTAACGGACTAAAAGGAAAGTGTTTTTAAGAAAGAAATGTCCTTCCCATGACCCGCTGCTCAGCCCGTATGGCGCTGATGGATCCTGATGTGCTGAGTTTTGTCTCATCACAAGCAGCGGTCTTGTCTAAAGCAGCTGCTGCCATCTCTCTGTGTGAGAGACAGAAAACAGGACCCTCAGGAATCCACACACACGCCCACACACACACACACATCCACACCATCTCAGGCAGCTTCTTCACTCCACTGCCATGACATCAAGATGACAGCAGCACCAGAAGGCGTTCAGGATGCCAGGGAAAGAAGGTCCAACAGCTCCCCCTGGTGTTCAAGCCAAGACTAAGATATTTACAGTTTTTCTCTGATCAGAATTTAAATTTTCATTCCGCAACATTTTGCCATTTGTTCCCTTTCTCACGCCTTCTAAATTGCAAATCTTTTTGGACATGCAGTTGTTGCTTTTTTGCGATTATTCTCTGTTTTGCAAGTCAAGTTTATTTGTGAACCACATTTTAGCAACAAGGCAGTGCAAAGCGCTTTGCTTCATAAAAACATAACCAGTCACCAAACAAGTGATAAACTTTACATTTTGCCAAAAGCCGTCATCAAAATCATGAGCAAATGTACATCAAAAACAGCAAAAAACTTATTTTTGGTTTAATTTCCAGTACAAATATCTTAGGTCACTTGAAAAATCACAAAACTAACTTACAGCAATTCATAAGAGCTCATTTTAAGTAAACAATTCCTTCAAATTTATGAAGATTTTGCATTTTTGCAGTGCATCTGCTCAGCTAAAATGTTACTTGCAAGTTTTGTTTTATTTAATAATATATTATAGGGAAAAATTACTGCCAGTGAAATAATTTGTCAGTGGAATTAGTACGAAACGATTCACTAAAAATAAGCTCATATATCTTGCTAAAATGTTACTTGTAAGTTAGTTTTGTCTTATTTGAAGTGCTCTAATTTATAAGTAAATTTTCAGCAGTACGAGCTTATTTTAAGTAAATAATTTCTCATTACTAACAGTAACAGTTTCGGTGGTAGTTTCTGTGATTATTTCACTTATAACATGGGAAAAATGTCATAAGTGAAATAGTGTCAGTATTAAGGACAAATGTGCTTTAAATAAGCTCCTACATCTTTAGAACCAAACTGTGAACAAATCAGACCATAATGCAGAAAAATGTGATATTTAGTGTTACTTTCGTAACTTAACCAAGAAACCGAACAGAATCGGTAAAAGCTGAGAAGAAGGCAGCTTCTTTATTTTCTGTCAGAAATGTTTTCTGGAATGTTTTGAGTTTTTTGTTTATAATTTTCACTGAAACAAATGAAACTAAAAATGTCAAAAATGTGTTTTTCATTCAGATGTGTAATAATTGTGCACATGTATATGTTCTCTAAAGAAAGCCACTTTCCCTTCTTAAACATTCTTGTTTGAGGTTTGTTAGCACTTTAAATTACAAACAAGACTTGATTAATAATTGTGCGTCTATTTGTGTTTATAATCTCTGTGGATAATCGTAAATAAAGCCTCGATAGCAGGTTCATTGTACCTGTTATGACAGATGTTGCTTAAGGTTTTAGTGCAGATTATGTGATCTTGCAAAATAACGTGTAAAATTCCTGGGAGCATTAAACAAACCATTTCTTTTTTTTATTTCTCCGCGTCCATTTTTATATTTTTGTTTTCAAGCAGCTGTTTTTGTATTTCTCTTCTGAAGGAAACTGCTGAATGTTTCACAGGACAAATCAGATTCTTTCTATTATTGATCACGGAACAGAGAATCCTTGGTCTGGAAGGATTTACAGCACCGTCCACAGTTACTGCTGCGGAAGAATGATTCAAATTTAACAGAAAAGTTTTACTACAATAGTTTAACGTCATACTGTCAATTTTTCATGATTATCTTTCTATCTGCTCATAGAAAACTCTGCTTAAAACAAGTTAGATTTACCATAGAAATCAAAACAAAAGTGGATATTTCCCATCCTAAAACAATGTCCTTTTTTGAGTTATTTCCTTTTAAATAAAAAACTTTTGGTTTTAATTACACAAAATTCACATTTTCCATGTTTTCCATTTGGGTCTCAACTGCTTCTAAAAACATCCTGGAGTTTTTAGACAAGTCATTTTTGGTTTTTGGAAAATTAGCCATTGACTGCTAAGTCACATTCAGTGGGTATTGAGCCGTTACCTAGCAACCCCAGTGGAGTCTCACCCATTGCCTAGCAACCCAACCAGAGCTCCAGCATGTTTGGTCAACTAGTTTTACTTCTGCTGGAAAAGACAAGGGTTTTATTGTTGATTTACGATCCAGAAACCACTTGCTGCATTTTTTTATTGGTTGTGCAGGAGGCTCCACTTCTGCTTTTCAAAGATGCACAGTTGTATAACTGCACATCTGTTTGCAGCCCTTACCATGCAAGTGTAAACAATGAGTTGTGGGCGGGGCCAGCAGGAGCGGATTTGGATTTAAAGTAACAGGACGTCCAAAAACAGTTGAAAGGAGACCAAAACAGTCAGTACTGACCAGAATAAAATCTCGTTATCTAATTAAATTTTTGTGTAAAAACTGTAGTTAACATGTTTTGAGTTGCCCATAAACCCATCCTAACCTGTTCAAGTAAGAGCAACAGGTCATCTTTAAAAGTAACCAGTTACTTTAAAAAAAAAAAAAAAAAAAATTACTTTTAGGAGTATTTTTACTACGCTGTACTTTATAATTTTACTTGAGTAACTTTATAATGAAGTATTTCTACTCTTACTTGAGTAAAATTTCTGGATTTTCTACCCACAGAATGAAAAGCAATCATGTTTTTACCAAAATCCATCAGACACAGACACACACCTGCAGGTTTTGTTAAAGTTTCATAAGTTTTATGTATTTATATTTTTATATTAAAGAAACTGATTAGGAAACATTTTTCTTTTGCCTGTTTTTGTTTTGTTACTTATACAAGTTACTGTCATTTGTGTTCTTAAAATGCTTAAATTTACCCATGACTTTATATTTTGGTCCGTCTGATGATGTAATTTTTTAATATTAAATGATTGATAATTTCATCAGACTTTCACCAAATACTTTTTTACTCTTACTTGAGTAATTTCTTGGACTTTTTACTCTTATTTTTTTATGTTGAAGTAGTGCTCCGCCTACTGGAGTTTGGTTTTTGGGTGATTATTTCTGTATAATTGTAACAGTAGAGACACATCCAGCTGTTCCAGGATCAGTTATTTGCCTCTGAACTTTCTGGATCAGAGCCGCGGTGACCCTGAGGAACCCGCCAACACGGGGCACCAAGTTTCGGATTGTTGCAGGGTTAAACTTTGTCCACAGCATTTCCATCACAAAAGCCTCCTTAGCACTGAGCAGACGTGGCCCTGAGACCCGTCAGGGACAAACTGGGGAAATGAATTCACCGAAGCTTCCCCCATTCACGTGCGAGCCTAATGGGTCGCTGTCTGTCTGTCAGACCAAGAACCCAAACCGCGCTGCACCTCCTGCTCCTCTCGCCAGCCCGAGTCCCTTTGTTATGCTGATCTAATGACCGTGCAGGGTAATCCAAGAGATGTTCATTAAAACAAGTGGCCTGATTTTATCTGCTGCCACATCAACTGGGATGAGCGCTGGGGAACTTCATGCTGTAGCTCGATATTTTCATAATATGCTGGTAAATTTCGTTATTGGCTGGATTTCATGTGTTTATATTTAAATTTCTGCTAATCTTCTTGATCGGATCCAATAATGAGCTGAGTTTGAGTTTGAAATGCTACATTTTAATGTTTTCAATGTTTCATTCCGTCCAGGTTTTCCACAAAAGCGCCTCAGTGAATGAGAAATTCAGAATCCGAAGAAAACAAGGCTCTTTTAATTTAATTAGTAAATTTTTACAGTTGCTCAAGTAAATGTAATTCAGTAAATGTAACAAGTCACTACCAAACTCTGTTAAAGGTGACCTGCTATGCTTCCTTGACCTTGTTAGGATAGGTCTGTGGTCTATTCAAAACATGTTCATTACATTATTTTTTCCACAAAATCATTTGATAATGAGTCCTCAGTCTGGTCAGTTCTGCCTCTTGTTGCTTCAGTCCAAATAAGCTACTGCTGAGCTGTTTTACTTTTACACAACCCCATGTGAAAATTACTCCGAACAGACTCGCGATTATGCAGCCGTACATCTTAGAAAAGCAGAAGTAGTGCCTCCTGCAGAACCAACAAGAATGTAACAAGTGATTTCTTGATGGTAAGTCTAAAAGAAAACACTTGTCTTGTCCAGTACAGCAGATACAGCAGTAAAACCAGCTGACTAAATGTGCTGAAGCTGTTCTGGGGTTGCTAGGTAACGGGCTGGGCTTTGCTGGGGTTGCTAGGTAACGAGGCTGTATCTTCTCATTTGTTACATTACTTTCAGGAGATTTTTTGAAATGGCTCATTTTCCAGACACCAAATTACTATAACATACCACCAAAAAAAAAAAAAAATTGCTGGGTGTTATTTTAAGTGCTTGTGCCGTTTTTAGCAGCAGTTCAGACCCAGATGGAAAAATAAAAGGATGCAAAACGTGAACTAGGTATCATAGATCCCCTTAAAGAAAAAACTGACTTACAGCATATTTGGAGGAGCCATGATCAGGTGATAAAAATCTATATTATACCTCCTGCACTCTGTCAGGTCTGTCCCTGCTTTCGTAACGAACACAAACGGCGCAAAGTGAGAGATAAGTTTGAGTAGATGCAATAAAAGGAAATGGCAGAGCAGATTAATTTCCTATGGAAAAAGGAACATGATTAGAAAGGCACCAAGCTAATAGAGCTGTGAGACTGATCTGGAGACGGTACAAATTGACCTGAGCAATATTTTCACCTGCTGCCTCCTCGTCCATATAGCATTGCCTCCAATGTGATGTTAGCACTGTTATGCAAAAACCCCAGAATAGAATAGAATTACAAAAATTAATTTGCTAAATGAAAATACGGCAGTGTGGAAAAAAGCTTTTTTTCTTTTGTAATAAAGTTTTTGCGCCCGGATTTGATGGCTTTTCGGCTGCATTGAAACAGATGTATTTAGTAAAACTGCAATGGAAACACTTTTTCAGATCACATGAACATCTGGATGTTGCTACTGGCAGAAATGACAAAGAAGATGACAGGAAGTGGTAGGAAGATGATGGCATGTGATGTTTTTATAGCGTGATAAGTCATTAAAAAAGTTTTTTTTTTAAAATTTTGTCACACATACAAACCTGTTTAATTATAACTGAGTGTTAGAGCCACACTTATTCACGTGTGATTTTAGTTGCATTTCTTATTTAACGGAAAACTGCAAATGTGAAATTTTGTTGTTTTTTTTGTTTTTTTCAAATTAGTGGAATATTGACAAAGTTTTGCATACATTTGTAATGGACACACAACTATTAACTCACTATAATCATCTATTTTTGTGGCTAAGTAGCCTTGAGACATTATTTCTTGTGACATGTGCTACATTCATAAACTCAACTGAATCGAATTGAAATAGCTTTGATAAAAAAAATAAGAAGAAATACCCATTCCTGGAATAAAAATAAGAGAAAAGGCTGCAAAAGAACATTTCTGAAAGACCTTCAGACAGTCTGGAGAATTATTGATTACAATCACTCAAAAGAAAATCAACAGTTTATCTTCTTGGGAGGAAAACACAAAGAAATCGCCATAGCGACAAAGTTGCAACAAGTGACTTTGACTCGTTCAAACAATGTTTTCCTGCAGGGATTTCATTTCGTTTACCTTTCCTCTGGGCTCTTTTCAATAAAGTAATCCAACCTGTTGTGCCGCCACACACCTTAGACCACAAGGCAAACACAGAGGTTGTAAATCTCAGAGAGAAAAACTCTGTACTCACCAAATCTCTTTGCAAAGAAAACTTGAATGCAGCCAGTTCCTTTTTTGTGTTTTATTGATTTTTTTCTAAACAATAAATCCCACAAAGATGTTTACCTGTGGAGAATATTGAATGATTGTGATTTATTCCTTTTTCTCTTGAAGAAACTCTTTAAATAAAAAAACATTTGCAACTAATGAACTGATTCTTCACCGAGGAGGATGAAGCTCCTGGTTTGGAGGCAGTTATGGTGGGATTTATGCCTCGTGGTTTTGGTGTGAGCTCGCCCTCAGGCGTTCACACTCATCTCGGTGAATCGACTCTTATAAAACCCAGAGATAAGAGCAGAGCTCTCAATAAGTCATTTTCTCTGAGTACGCTGTTATTAATCCGGACAATAAAGGCTGCGGTTCTCGGAAGTCTGTTTTACATTCGCTGTGTGGTCCTCCAGCTCAGAGATTAGAAAGGCTTCTGCGTTTTTTTCAGAGCCGGTTTGATTAAATGAACAGATCTAATATTGGTACCAACATTTTTAACAAGCAGTGAAAAGAAAAGCTCGTCTAGTTTCAACAAGAAGGTTTACAAAGGATAAAATATTTAACATTTTTACTCAGGTTTGCAATTTAATTTATTATCTTTTAAAAACACACAATACAGTGAAATAAATTAAAGAAAAAGCAGAAAATTTATGCTAAAAATGACAACATCCCAACTCAACAACAGTGCTAATTAAGATAAAAACTTTGGCAAACTTTCATCAAATTGATTTCAGACTCTCCTGAATGTCTATAAAAAATATCTCTGAGGTTATTTCAGGCACTCTCCACAAGATATACACACTTTTTGTCAGATAGAAACACATTTCTATTGACATCTATTGTTTGATGAATTAAATAAGGCCAAGTTTGGTTGTTTACATTTTGTTTCAGGGATGAATGGAAAAATAAAAGGTTTGACAGCATCAAATATGTTGGTTAATGATCCATTTATTATGCTTCAAAATGTTTACAATTCTTTCAGAAGAACATAATATTTATTCATAAACCACAAAAAAACTGTAGCATTAGTTACACTCCACATACTTTACATTTTAAGCAATTATTTGGTTTCTCTTTTGATTCCTGTATTCTAAACCACCACAGACATCACATTGGTATGGTTTCCCTTAATATATATATGTATTATGGCTTGAAGCCATAAAGAACCAGAGTTATTTGAAAAACACATTGAAAAATCTATTTTTCTGTCCGTGTCATTAATTTAAAGAAGCGTTTTTTAGGTTTTTCTTCCTGTTATCTGTCCTTTTCTCACCCACTGGGATGTGTTTGGCTCTGAAAGCTGAATGAATCTTTACGATGCTTTAGCTGCCAGCGTGAGGGTTTAGTTTTTTTTACTAACCCAGTGAGTCAAACGGGTTTCTCCTGCGGTTTTGACAAGCACTTAAAACTATGTGGCGGCACCCATAAGCTTTAATTTTATTGTTACTAATGTGAGGTATGCAATAGTAAACCTTTATGGGAAAATGTGTGAAAAAGAAGCTTTTCAGAGTAGGACTGTATCAATTAAGGGATAAAAATCATTATATTAATTAAGACGTAACCCTTATTTTTTGCAGTTTTTCTGTGTTTTGTCCAATTATTTAAACATTTATCACAATGATTTTATTGTTTAAATGGTTGCAGAGCCAAACCAGCAGCAGTCAAGTCATGTTTGTATTTATAGCATATTTCATTAGCGTACCAAACGCTTACACCATAAAACACAATATAGTACCGAACAAGCAATAAACATTGCAAATTACATTATGAAAATCAATAACACACAAATATGTTGATCAATTTTCCACTTACTATTAACCAAAGAAAAGTCAGGTTAGCACTGGAATATTACAATATAATTTTCCCATCTTTCTTGCTGTTTGTTTAATTTTCATCCCTTGTTATAAATGGTCAATACACCACATGTAAGACAATTTATTGTTGGGCTAATTTGTGAATTACCAGTAGGCAAATATATCTTTTAAACCATAAATAGTTTTTTGGTGTTGAAAATAGATTTTTAAAATACAGTTTATATAGTTTATCTGCTAAAACCAAAAATTTATTTGAGAGCCAGTTACTCTTTGAAGAAGGCATATTGTGCAAAATTCATATTTTACACATTTTTGTACTTCCATTTGTGTTTCCACTGCTTCTAAAACAACAACCCAGGTGCTTTAAGACAAAACGCCCAGCTGGTTTTTGACAATAACTTAATGATTTTTGGTGTCTGGAAAACGACCAGTTTCAAAAACCGCAAATCAGCAGGCAAATCAAATCACCTACTAACCTCACATAAGCCTAACCCGTTACCTAGCAACCCCACAGAAACCCAACCCGTTACCTAGCAACCCCACAAAAGCCCAACCTGTTTCCTAGCAACCCAAGCTGAGTTCCAGGACATTTGGTCAGTTAGTTTTACCGAAGTATATCAATGGCTCTTTTTTGAACACAAGAGTTTTGTTGCTGACTTAATATAATACTGATAATTTCAGTATATTTAGGTTAATTTTATACAGTATAGTTCCAGTTAGGTATAGTTATACCCCTTAATTATCCTATTTACCTATTCCACAAAAATGCTCTCTCATTTGGATTTAAAGTGACAGTGTCCCTAAAAAAGCTTGTCCTGAAAGGAGTTGACAATAGGAAGACCTGGACAGACTAAAATCTCAATATAAGAACAAGTTTTCTTCAAAAAATCTAATAAACTCGTTTTGTATAGTTCAGACACTTATCCTAATGTCCTAATAGAGCAGGACATTTGTCAGAAGCAAGGATAGTAGTTTAAAAAGGGTTTTCTAAATGTGCAAATATTTACAAGAACACCTTTTTGTCGTGACCGCAGGACAATCATCATTTAAATGGAAGACATGTTTCAGTTAAATGAGGCACACCAAGGCCTTTTCTGTCTTTTAAGAGTTTTATGGTTGAGTGCGTTAAATATTTTACAAAGGTGCTGCAGTAACACAGACTTACCTGACCTGTGGAGAATCCCCTGAACACAGTGTTTTATTCATTCATTGACCTTTTTGCAGCTGAATCCACCCAGAGCGCTGTCTCCGTTAGTAGATGTTCAGCTCGGGTTAGTGGGAGAAAAATATATTCTTCTCTTAGTGGAGCCCCTGGTCCAACCCACAAATGTTTCAGCTAATATATTTTCAAAGCTGCCAGCGTTGATGACAAGGGATAATGAAGAAACAAAATCTGCCAGTAAGACTGGTCTAAAAAAAGCAGCCAGCTGGTAAGAATGTGAAATTCAGGCTTTTGAAAGTGTTTTGTGAATGACGCCCTGTGGCTGCCTGATACTTCCTATTTAATGGCACCTTTTTTGCAGGAATTTCAGCCTTGTCATCACAGCAGAGAAGCTGATAATTCTGCGAAAATTCAGCTTTCCTTGCCTCATAGAGAAAAAATGAAACGTTTAAAAAAATCCCTGTAGCGTTGTGACTTTTTAAGGTTTACTGAATTGCACCTCACTGCGACCATCAATGAACCGTCGCTTAATCTTGTCGTATTCATTTGACTACAGGGATGTTTTGCTTCTCTGCAGGCACATCATGCACTGTGTACTGTTGACTACAACTGCAAGCTAGAGACTCACCGTGAATTTCAAGCATGAATGAATGTTCGGTCTTGGTATTAGGAAACAGTGACTGTAAGAGGCTGAAATATCAACCTAATAGCTTTGCAGTTCTTACATTTCACAGTCCTCTTCACTGAATCATGTAGCTGAGAGAGCCGCATGAAAGCTACTCAGTGGCTGTGCGAGCTTCTGTTTGACTTCTTTACTTGACTTTATGTAGTATTTTTCTTTAATCTGCTTGTCAGAATCATCATTTTTTTCTGAAATGCACTGCAAAAACACAAAATTTTGGTCTATTTTCTTGTGCAAATATCTTAGCACTTGACATAATACAGAACTAACTTTCAAAAAAATTTTCATCAAGATGAAGGAGATTGTTGTAAGTCAATAGTTTCTCAATAATTATGGCAATAATAGCTCATCTTTGAGCTACTTTGCTGACTGTAGAAATGCAACTCTCCTGACCAAAAACAACCAGTCAGCCAGGAGGAGGGTCTTAGCGCTGTCAATCAAACTCATGTACTCACATTTAGCCAATATCTGAGAAACAGCTTATTGTTACAGGAAAACTGTTTATCGGTTGCCATGCTAACGCTAACAAGTCTACTGAGTCAAGACATATAAAGGTAGACAAAAGTATAATATATAAATATCTTTTTTTTAATAAAAGTTACATACTGCAGCTTTACCGTTAATTCAATATTTGGATGCGTGACCAACAACACCAGCAGAACCATACCTGTCAATGCCTCCCACCCCCCTGACCACCGAACCCCCCTAACAACCCATGTTCTTACGGCTTACCTGCTAAGGTAGTTTTCTTCTCTGATTAATTCACTCTTCACAGTGGTTAGATATTTCTCATAGGCTCAAGTCCTAATCTTGACAGGTATGGACAGAATGACCACCATTACTAAAACTACAGGCGGAATACTTTAAAAAAAAAAAAAAAAAATCATTTACAAATAAAGAATATACAGTTGCTGACAGTAGAATGCTCAGGTGCTGGGGTAGCAAATCCACAGGATTCCATGAGGAAAAAACAAAACAAAAAACATAACAGTTTACAAATCAAATTCATCCCTTAAAGTTATAAGGTTCATAGCTTTAGAGTTGGTGCACATTTTTAAAGAACACCTCTGGTAAGAACAGGCAGAATACAATTCCAAACCAGCGCAGTAAATTGACATTGCAGAAATTCTACTGCGGGAATTCAAGTGAATGGGAGAAATGTTACAAGAAATGTCTCGTTAAAGACAAAACTCCTCACTCTTTGGTTTAATCATAACTAATTAAATCTCAATGTATTCATTTCCTTTACTCATTCTTTTAAAGGGGGTTTTAAGAACAGCAGATTGATGTGTTTTGGCTCTTAATCGTCTCACGCGGGCCGCTTCTTCTCTCACGTGCACATACGCGGCGCGCGCGCGCAGGTCGGGAGCGCGCGCGGAGGGAGGCGGTCCGGGACCGACTGCCTCGCTGCTTTTGCTGTAATCGCTTTCCTGCCGCTGCTACCTCCAGTTAAATAGCAAGGACGACGGGAGCGAGCAGACGGCCGTGTGAGGACATACTTTTCTCTGTACCTTGGGGATTACGACGCCGAATTGCAGCATCGACGGCCAACCGGCGAGGTAAGCTCGACAACCGCCTGTTTCTGGGGGAGATTGAGCGAAAAGTAGCTAAAAAAAAAAAAAAAAAAAACCTCCCGGGGAAGAAAAGTGTCGTTTTCCAGTGAAGGAGGGAAGGAGAGAGAGAGGACGGGGGAGGCAGAGGGAAGAGTCTCCCTTTGTGCCGGAGCGGGGTCACCGGAGCCCCGCCGCCGCGGACCGGACAGAAACCGGACAGAAACGCCTCCCTCCTCCTCCCTCCATGTGTCGTTTTATCAATTAGTTATAAAACAAAGCGGGCCTGCTCATCTTCCCTGATCAGCGGCGCAGCCCGCAGCCGTAACCCGACTTTCCGCCTCCTCCCCCGGCCTCGTCATGTTAGCTAGCTCCCGGTCCGCTGGGCGGCAGTCCCCGGGTCCGAACCCCCATTGTGTGGCTTTACCCCCGCAAACGGCACCGTGGGGAAGTTAGCTCCCAGTTAAAGGGACATTTCTTTGCTTTTAGGGAATCTGAGCCCCCCTTTCTGTTTCTAGATTCTTTAAATCACCGTTTCTGACACCTAAAATGTTTGTAATTTTGGTTACAACTCATTAAAATGTCTATAAAACAACACATCATATACTTTGTGATTAGTAAATCATTTACTCTACCTACTTCAATAATGTCCACTCTGAAAACTACAGTATTGTTTAATTTATTTGCTGAAACTCTAAAGAAAAGTGATCTTTTTTTGGTCCTAAAATATATCTTAAACCTGGGTTAAGTTGTTTAGAAGTATTCACAGACCACTGTCGGTAGGGATGCACGATATATTGACACATACATCAGTATCGGCCAATATTAGGCATTTTTCAGTCCGATAAATAAAACTGGGCCGATATGAACCAATACTTATTTTTTGTAAATATTGTTTTTGTTTCAGTAGTGAAAATATACAATATTGATTAATTATAACAGCAGTATTGCTATTGATATCGGGCCAAATTTTCGCATTGGTTCATCCCTAATTTTAAATGCGACTTGATTAGTAAAAACATATAATTGGCTTGTTTGTATTATTTTTGCCTTTTGACTACACCTTAGATGAGATCCATATTGAGAATATTATTTAAACTATCTGTCATTAATGACAGATTTTTCAAGCTGAGTTTGTGATATAGCCATTTGTGGAGACACATAATTAGGTTTTATTTAATCATCTAGATGTGATTATACTTTAAAACTTTAACAATGGAAAATATTATTCTGTACAGATAGTCTATTAAGGACACCTTGTCATTTCGTAATTGCTTGTTCTATTTGTTAAAATACCAAAAATAATTATTTCTATACTTTCTATTTATATTAAGTCAAATGTGGAAACTGTAGGCTGGTAAAGCCTAAACCAGATAAGGCAAAAATCTTCAACATATGGCGTGAAATGTGTGAAACCTTAGTTTTGGAAATGGCTCTTCCAAATCACACTCTATAATTGGTGCACAGTAATTCATCTGAGGTTTTTATAGCTATTAGAGTGGATTTAAAGGGGTTTAGATTCCTTAAAAGCAGTAACATTTCTCCTCACTGGATACTAGCTAATAATACCACAGATTTATCTTGAATTTTCTCCTCGTCCTTGTTTCGACCCTCATCTGCTGATGCCTTTCCATGAACTTCTCTTCAGGGAAAACAAAGGCAACCTGAAACCTCATTCAGAAGAACTCCTCGCTTATCAGACACCTAATATATATCTCTCATCTTTTATTACACTACAGCCACAACATATTTATGTTAACTTGTCTTTTTTTTCTATAGTGATTGAAGACATGAGTTTTTCACAAATTGGGGGTCATTAATGATGCATCCTGTTTAATCAAACTTAATTCATTTGTCTAGAAAGTCCGGTTTGTTTTGGCAATGTGAACGCTTAATAAAACTCTGATGCGGACCAAAACATTGAATTCTGGTCCATCTAAAACCCTCGGTCTCAGATCAGTTGAAGTGAACTCTGGTGCGGTTAGAATGCGTATGTAAATGAAAGCTGACTAGAGACCCGTCCAAAAGCAGGAAGTGAACTATAGAGCAGGGCATTCTGGGTAAATACAACCAAGACAAATGCGAGAGTTTAGAGCTAGCAGGAGAAATGACTCCCGGTTTTTTACCAAAGACAAAAAGAAATCCTCAAATCAGGCGCCACTCCATTTCTGTTTACATTTGATGAGGGTTTTTGTTTGGAGGTTCTAGGTGCAGCGCCACCACTGGCGAGGAAGTTAACAGGTTTTTCAAAAAGTTTGGCTTGTTTGACACAGTGTGAAAGCGAACCGCATAAGCTGGAAATGTAAAAAATGTTGCAATTTTGATCCCAGGTTACCAGACTATCAGGTGTGAAAACACCTTGAGATGATTTGGACATGTGTGGAGGACGAATAGTGGTTGTGTTGGACAAATGATGTTAAACACGTAGCTGCCAAAGAGGAGAAAAGGACAGAAAATCATTCCTAAATGTTATTTGCAGTTGCTGAAAAAGCCATTTTATGAGTTTATTCAAATAAGAGATAAAATTGATCTTAAGTGTCTTATTATCCACTACGTGTGTAAAGAAGACAAATTACAGCAGCAGGTTTGTTTGCCTTAAATCTGGGTCAGTAAAGTCATTCAGTTACAGTCATATCAAGGCTCATATTTACTCTCTATCCCAATGTTTGCACCTGAAAATACAGTTTGTCTTTATACTTCTTGCAAATCTTTAAAGGTGACATATTAATCTTCCCTGGAAAGGTTAGGATATTTTTATGGGCAATAAAAACATGTTGATTACACTTTTTGTACAAAGTAATTGTCAGATGAGGAGCGTTTATTCCGCTCAGTTTTGCCTATTTTGAGCTTCGTTGAGATGAGATGTTTTCGGGCGTCTGTCACTTTAAATCCAAATAAGCAGCCGGTTGCCACGGTCCCCAACTCAACGCTTACACTCGCCTGTGAAAATGGTTGCAAACTGATGCGCAGTTACACAACCGTACATATTTGAAAAGCATTAGTAGAGCCTCCTGGACAACCAACCGGAATGCATCCAGGCCTGTCAGGATAACAAATTTTGCAATAAATTGTTCCCGAAGTTGTTGTGATAAACAACAATATTTCTGTTTGAGATAATTTTCTGGTAATCTAATAGCATATTGGTGCATGAACACATTCTCAAAGCTCAATAAACTTTAAATTTGAATGAAAATTTATCACTAGGACTGGAAGACATTTTAATTATCCAAAATAAATGGACAAACTGACAGAAACATTAAATAAAATTAATTATGAAGTCTCTGTAAACAAAATTGTGCTAGTTGAGACCAAAACACCAGACTGAACACTTTTGTCATCCAGTTTTTGGTAGAAAGAGAAACAAAAGAGAAAAACGATAAATCGTGCAAATGGAAATTATTGAGCTCGTTTCAATTTGTTATGTAATTAATTGATTTATTTTGACAGACCTAAATGAAGCATGTGGTTTTTGGATGGCAAGTCAACCAGAAAACACTGTAAAATTAGCTGACCAAACCTGCTGTGGTTGCTAGGTAACGGGACTGGGCTTGGCTGGGGTTGCTAGGTAACGGGGCAGTGCCTGGTGATTTGTGAAGTTACATTCCGAAGGTTTTTGAAACCTTTTTCCAGACACCAAAAAACTGCTGGATGTTTTTTTTTAATCACTTGATTTGTTTTTAGAAGCAGTTGAGACCCAAATAGAAGTATGAAACGTTCCATTTAACTCTCATTCACCTCGACATCAAGTTAATTTCTGGAAGCTTATGTTGCTCAAACCAGAAATACGGTGCCGATTTCCTCCAGTCACCTTCGTTGTGACTTATTTTTTTTCTTTTTTTAGGGCCCACGATGTCCAGCGAAGTGCAGAGACCGGACGACAGCCCCAGCACGAGCGGGGGCAGCTCGGATATCGAACAAAGGGAATCGGTACCGCCTGAGCAGGAGCGAGAGCAGGCACAGCCCAAAAAGAAGGAGACCAAGATCTCAAGTAAAACCGCTGCTAAACTTTCAACTAGTGCCAAGAGGTAAGCCGAGGAACCCCAAACAGGAAAAACAAACCAACAACCGTGGCATCATCGTTTACAGAGGAGCTGTTTTGTTAGACCAAAGCTCTGCCTCCTCGTACCCCGGAGGTGTGAGGCTGCATAAAAAGCCTCCGGTCCCCACAGGCGTTGCTGTTTCAGACGCTGCAGCTCTGAAGTGTCACTGCTGTCATCTGAAAGCGATATTCCCCATTCCCATCTGTTTGTTCTTTAATGGATACGCCTCATGCTCTGCAACACTTACCTCCAAGTCCGCCGGTCCTTCCCAACAACAACAACAACAAAAAAGACAGATGAGAGTTATGCAACCATGTGAGCGAAGAGTCTGCTGAGGACATGCAGTCTTTTCTTATAAAAATGACTGATGCTGTGAGCGTTTTCATTTCCCGTGCTTCTCTTGAAAGCTATGAAGGGCTTCCAACACAAAAATCATGAAGGTGTTAATGATGCTAATGGATAAAAAGCAGCTTTTACTCTCACTTGCTCTTTTTTTTTTTCTTTGTAAGAAGTACGACCGCAATTATTTTACTAAAACAATTCTCACATTTTACAGATTTTTCAATTAAGATTTTTTATAAAGTATTTGAAATATATTAAAATATGCAGATAAACAAAAATGTAAGTAGCTTTTTAAATTTCTTGTACAGGTTTGACTTAACTATTGCTCTGAATATGTTGTTTTTCAAGAAATTACCTCTTTTTTTGACTGTATACTCCAGTTAATGATTGATCGACTTGCAAATTAGTTTATTATTTTAATGAATAATTAATCAGATTAATTGTTTTAACCCCAGAAATTAGAGACAGGAAAAGTTTGCAATCATGACATAAAAATGTGTAGGAAACCTAGTAAAACTTAAAATTATTATTTTAGTTATCGATAAATCTATTGATTTTGATGATTAATTGGGTAAGAAAAATCCCACATTCTGCAGTTTCTCTACCTAAGCCTATTCCATACAGTATTAGAAATACATTAGGAAGGAAACAAACAACTAATTCAATTATTTTTAAGTCTGAAAATAAACATTTATTGTCTAAAATGCAATAACACTCTTTTAGTGTGCGTTTTAGTGTAGCTTTAAAAAAATACTTTTTCAGCCCTTTCTGCTTGACGTAACACTGATGCAGTGTTGAGCAAAAAAGTTGTTTTCAATCAATGATTGGATTGGAAAAGGTGGTTAATAGGGATTTTCTTTCCTGAATTTCAACCAGTTGAAGCCAAAACTTTAACAGTTGAGTTGTGGGTAGAATATATTTACATTAATTTATCTTAAATGCAAAATATACATGTATCTTTTGTATTTTTGAGCTTAATTACAGCTCTGAGTGTTTTGTTCTTTCAGAAATTGACCTTTCTTTGAGTCTACACATTGCAGTTAATGATTAATTTATTACTAAATTAGTTGATGATTGTTTTGATGGTGTATTTTTTCTATTTTTTGCATCAGGCCTTGTAAGAATGTGTTAACAGCACATTTTATTCCTCTGCTTTCCCTGCAGTCAGACAACACTCAGATCATTGATGTATAATTCATCTATAATCATGAATAAACATAACTCATAACATCTATTTTCATGTTTTCTGTGCTGTGCCTTCAAAAGACAAGGTTAAAAATATAAAAGGTGCCTTTCTGTGTGTTTGAACCTCACATTAAATGGAAAATCTTTGCTTTCCAGGATCCAGAAAGAGCTGGCAGAAATAACACTAGACCCACCTCCAAACTGCAGGTAAGGAGTTTCTGCTTTTATTTGTGTAAAGCGAAGTGGGAGCACAGAGCAGTTGTAATGGGTGCAGGCAGCAGAAACATGCTCGTTTCATGGCTACGCTATAATGCTCCTCCTTTTGTCTGGGCTCCTATTCTGCTGCTGCGTGTGTGTGTACGTGTGTGTGTGTTTGAGGGGGTAATCTCAGGTGAAAAAGAGCGACTGCAACCCATTCTTGCATTGTTGTTGCTGCACAAAGCAAACAGAAAAAAACAGGGTTCCGTTGCAGTCTGGAAAAATCTGTAATGTGTTTCCCAGATCTGGATACGTATGGAAAATTATTTGGATTTCCAGACTTTGTCTTCTACAAGGTCTTTTCATCGTCTTGTTTATTGGAGATTGAGCGCCGTAGAAATATTTGCTAAAAATTTACTGCAAGCTTAGTTTCAGTATTTAAACTTTAAATATCAGATAAAAGGAATGAAGGCCAAATGTGACCCAAATACGTTTTTTTTGTCCTAAAGTGACCCATGTTGAGCTTCTTTACGACAATGTGAACGGTCCAATTCTAATCTCTTCACCAAAATAATCTGATCTTTGCTATTTCCATATGTGGATCTACTTCAAATATCTTATTGCTTTCAAGCCATCTGCAGTCTGAATGGTCACTTTATGTGACTTTTATGTGATTGATGTGAGAAACATAAGTCGGCACCTTAAGAAGACAGACAAGATAAATCCAGATGTAAACAGTGGCTGAAAATTATCATTATGAACTTATGAAAGAAGTATGGGTCACTGAAATGCTTCACATCACAATCAGACCTGGTTCTGAATACACATCCAAACAGCCCTTCCTGCGTCTTCTTTGTCGTTTCCACCAATAGTAACATCTGGTTGTTGATCATGTGACTCGTGTTTCCATTGCAGTTTGGCTCTGTCCATTATTACTTTTGTATACAAAAAGCTGTTGTGTGACGTCAACCTTCTGTTACGTTTTTGGGTTGTTTTGGTGTCATAAATTCTCTTTGCAGGCATTCTGAGAATACACACAAAAATATATCGGATTTCAGGAAAAAATCGGAATTGAGCATCAAGACTTTTTGTGTGAATGTTTTCTAAGATTTATTTCACACCAGCCCTGTTGAGTCCGCTTTAGTCCAACTCTAGTTCGTTTATCTATCTCCAGTTCGTCTACGGAGATGTGAACGCATAATCAAACTCTGATGGGGACCAAAAACGAAAACTCTGCTCCACCTAAAAACCTCGGCTTCATTTCTGTTGTAGAGAACTCTTAAGTGGTTCGAATTCATATGCAGATGCCAAGGAGGAAGGAACTATTGCGCAGTGCATTCTGGGTAAAGTCAATCAAAACAAACGCGAGAGTCTAGCGTTGGCGGAAGAAAAGGGTTTTTTACCAAATACCACAACAACTAAAGTCTGACGCTACTCCATGTTTCCATTTGTGAAGAAGGAAGTTGCACTCATGTCTTCTTTGGAGGTTTTTGTGTTGTTTCCTTCAGTGGTTCTTGATGCAGCGCCACCACAAGTGAGGAGGAGAACAGATTTTTCAATTAGTTTGGCTTGTTTGACGCTGTGCAGTGTTAAAGTGAACCACACAAACTGAAAATGTAACAAATGTTGCAACTTTGGTCCGCAATCGAATTTAATCTACAGGGAAATCAGATGTGAAAAGATCCAAAGAACTGCAAGTTTTAGTCTGGAAAGGTTAGAAAAACACTCAGGAACCCTGTGTTTTCTGGGAAGAGAGCTCGGTTTGTACTCAAGTGTTTTGGATCAGTGGAAGAAAACAAGCAGCAGTGTGACTTTAAAACCCAGTTTAGATTCTGGTGTGATTCCACCCCCCACCATCACCTCTCTGTGCGGGGACAATGGATATTGTGTGCGAGCGGCGCGGCTCTCGCACACAATATCCGTGAGCGTCGCTCTTCCTCAGCCGTCTGAGGAAGAGCGACGCTCACGATGTGCGTCCCTGTAAAGCCAGGGTTACTCAGAAACTGGCCTTTATTAACCCAAATAACACAGACTCACACGCCGCTGCTGATCGTAGCTCTGTCTGCGTCTGCGCTCTGATGGAAAATGGAAGCTGGTCTTTATTTCGTCCATCATGGGCACCTGCTTAAAATGATTAAGGAAAACGGCTTTATGTGACTCATCAGGCGGTTTGAAATGACTACACCCCAGACGGCCTTCTTTATTGCCTGAATTAATCACCCCTGCTGGCTCCCGTCGGAACCCCCGCCATCATTAACCATAAACATTGAGCTAACCTTTTCATTTGAGCTCATGGCCCAGTTTTGTTATTCTGCCGACGGCTGGAGGAGACGTTGTTTTCCTCCACGACTCTAATCTTTATCTTTCCCACCTCCCTCAAAAACCCAGGTAGGCTCACATGAAGGATTTAGCTGGAGGACATAAGTAAGTAATTTGAAAGTAAAATAATCGCCATCGGATATTTCACAGCCGTCGTCTTGGCGGGGGAGCTAGTTGCCCAGGAAACAATTAAGCTTCTCGGGGATTATCCTTTTATTCCTTCGTGTGTTCCCTTTCCTACGCTCTAAAATGATTCCTGGATCTAACGATGTGTCTTCTGTGATGTTTCCTCCAATCAATTAATGACTACAGGGGTCAGATGCATAAAAATATCACACGGCACATTTTACACATGCTCACATGAGCGAGCGCGGACCGCAGAGGCCTGTGCACCACATGCTCGCGGTTCGGTTAGCCTGAAAGGTTATTCATTTCATTTACTGTGACAAATGGAGACGCAATCTGTCCCCCCACCTCCCGCCCTTCCTCGAGCTGCGTTCAAGAGATACATGCGTTTCCATTGTGCTGTTTTGGAGTATTCTGCCGCCTTGAGATAGAAAGATAACCAGAGCAAATAGAAAAATCTGTTTCAATTGGTTTTTTGTCATTTAGTAATGAAAAATCAACCTGTAACTGAATTACAGGTTGATTCAGTTACAGGTTGATTCAGAATAACAGTTATTCAGTTATTCAGAATAACTGAATAACTGCTGTCATCCAACATTTCTAGTAACATGGTAATGGATCTTGTTGTTGAGTTTTGATCCTTTATGTTTTGCAGAATGGTTTTAAATGAGCTACATTTGCAGGCAGGGATTCAGTGATAGAGAAGTTTTATATTGTGACAATAGAGATAAATCTATTCAGTCTAATTCTATGCTTTGCGCTCTGAGAGATGTTAAGCTGTATTCTTTAAATTGCACTTTCTGAATCATTTGAAGGGTTTGTTGAAGTTTATTTTTTATATTTGACCATTTTCTTTATTATTTATTATTTGATGTTGGCTTTTAAACTCTTAAATGTGCTGACAGAAAAGTTGTGGTGTTTTCAGAGCGGGGTAGTAACTTGCTACTTTACTCAATTACATTTACTTGAGTAACTTTTTTTTAAAATTACTTCTAGGAGTATTTTTACTATGTTGTACTTTTTACATCTACTTGAGTAATTTTATTATGAAGTATTTCTACTCTTACTTGAAAAAGAGAAAAACGATAAATCATGCAAATGGAAATTGTTGATTTTGATTTTATTTATGATGCAATTAATTGATCTATTGCTTATTGAGACTGGCCTATACAGTGATAAAACTAACTGACCAGGGGTTGCTAGGTAATAAGCGTAACTTCACTGGGGTTGCTAGGTAACTGGTAGTGCCCTTATATTCTTAAGGGTTTTGAAATGATTGATTTTCCAAACACCAAAAAGCCTTAAATTAGTGCCAAAAAACATCCAAGTGTTTTTAAAAAATGTTTTTATTGTTTATGTTTAAAACATTTAGGCTGGTTTTTAGAAGCAGTTATCCCCAAATGGAAGCATAAAAACATGCAAAATGTGAATTTTGCGTGATGGATCCCCTTCTATATTGCTAAACATAGAAGCCCACTATTTACGTATTATTTTTAGTTTGTTTAATTTCATCACCTAAAGGATATTACTAGTAACAACAAAGCATTCAAATGGAAATTAATGAATTTGTTTTAATGTATCATGGGAATAACTGATTTATTGCCACAGGCATACTTGTGCTTGAAACCAAAGATTTAAAAGGGTCCAAATACTTTTTGGATGTTCTGTGCAGGTTCTCTCCTCTGAATTGAGCTGCTCTGGTTTCAGCTTCCTCATACTGTTGATAAAAGCTGTAATGAATGGAGAGTTTTGTTGATGATCTAATTTAAAGCGTGCCAGACAGGAGCTGCCAGGGTAATAAAACTCTAATGCCTTTTCATCAGGCCTCTATTTAAAGTCACTGTGATAACACTTAGCTGCATTTAAAGCCATTATTTCCTCATTACATATGCTGCCTGTTTGGATAAACCGAGCACAGTAATACATTGTGTAACATTTCCAAGCATCAAGTCTGTGTAACAAAGTGTGGTGTCACTTACCTTAAAATCACAAGCAGCCGTTTCCACTTGACAGCAGGTTTTATCTGCCTCTCTCGGCTCTGTGACGGCTTGCTCGTCACCTTGGCAGTTGTCGCGCATCAGAAGAGCAGGAACACGCCGAAGCCCCGGAGGATTTGACACAGCAATTATTCTTCGCTGTCATACACTTCCAAGTGAATTGCACAGGCAGCTTGTGCTTCCTCGCCTGTTGAAGCGTACCAAGCTGCTTTTTAGAGGCTGTTTTTTTTTTGTTTGTTTTTTTTTTGGTTGATGTGCAAATATTGCCTCGATCTTGCAGGAAAATAAACTTTTGCAGTGTTATCTGTAGGCCTGTTTCAATAAATCAATTAATCGCTTGATGAATTAATACAAATTCAGTCATTTTCACTTGCATGATTTGTCGTTTTTCTCATTTTTGCTTTAGCCTGATGTTTTGGTATCAACTAGTCCTTTTTTTGAAGAATATTTTTGTTTCTGGAGTCTTCATATTTCATTTTTATTTGCTGTTTCTGTTGTTTGTTTGTAATAATTAAAATGTATTTCAGTCCCAGTGTTAAATATTCATTAGAATTTAAAGTTTATCCATTTTTGAGAATGTGTTCTTGCATTATTATGCCATTATTACCATATTACTTGAAAATGGTCTCAAAACAACAATATTATCAGTTATCACAATAACTTCTGGGACAATGTATCATCCAGCACCATTTGTAATTGTGACAGGCCTTGTTATCTCTATTGCTGGATGTCTAAATTTGTATGATTTAGTTTTATTCATCAAGATACAATAAAAATAGTCTGGTTTTAATCAGGTTTAAACAGAATTTCACCTCTGGATGGTGTGAATGCATCCTGAAATTCAAACTCTAGATCATTTTTCTAGAAGATCCGGTTCGTTTGGGGAGATGTGAATGTATGATCAATCTGGTCCCCTTAAAAACCTCTGTCTCGGTTCTCTTGAAGTGAACTCTGGTGCGGTTTAAATTCATATCTGAATATAAGCGGACAGAAGACCGCTCCAAAAGTGGACTATGAGTGGACTATACAGAGTGCAGAGCATTCTGGGTAAATGCAACCAAAACAAACGTGAGAACCTAATGCTAGCGAGTGAAATGGCTTGTGGTCTTTTGCTAAAGGGAAGTCCTACATAAAATCTGACACCACTCCATTTTGTTTACATTTTGTGAAAAAGAAAGCTGTTCTCATGTCTTCTTCAGTAGTTGTTGGTGCAGCGCCCCCACAGGCGAGGAGGAGAACAGGTTTTTCAATCAGTTTTTCATCTGACTCAGCGTAAACAGTGTAAAATCGAACCACAATGTTGGAAATTGCAACATTTGTCACATTTTCAGCTGGTGCGGTTCGCTTTCACACTGCTTTGTATCAAACGATCCAATCTCATTGAATGACCTGCTTTTGCTAGCCCAATTTTTACCCAATTTACATGAATTCCTTGGTTGATGTTCATCTGTATTCAGTCTAAAAAAACAGAGTTATAATAGTTTTGGGTTTTTCATTATTGTGTAGTTTTATTTAGTTGTGACATTTTGTGTGACTTATTCAGTTAGTATAATTAATATTTAGAGTTTTTGCTCACTTTTATTAGTTATCAGTTAAATATTGTTTATAGTAGTAGTTTTAGTTTTTCAGTTTGTGGTTAATTTTTAGGTGCAGAATTCAAAAAGGTCAAAGTTTTGTATTGTGATTAAATAAAATGAATTCTCAACAGAAGATACAATAAAAAAACTGTTAAATTAATGTTGAACAACCAACCGACTCTGGCGTTTTCTCCCAACTTTTGCTGTCGCTATTTTGTGGACTAGCGCCACCAGGTGGAATATGGAATTTCCCCCAACACTGTTTTTGTTGGGGGGAAAAAAAATCACATCACATCAAAAAGGCAATAAACAGGTTGATAAACGCAAAGACTTTTTTTTTTTTGGCTTCTCTCTTCTTTATCTCTCATCTTATCTCTCCGCTAGCCTCCCCTCTCCTCAGTTTGCCATAAAAATACACCTTTCTGCCTCCCAGTTTGTGTTTCCTCTGTCATTATCTGTGTCTGTGTGTTGTTTGCATGTATTTCTGCAGCGATGTAAGAGCTCTGAATTCATTACATGTGAAGCTGATTTGCAGACAATGACATTTTCATGCTTTGATCCAAACAGACACTTTGTTAAAATAGTAGTTAATAGTAATGTACCTTTCTGGTCTGACCTGTTTCATCTCCTGCCGCGGATGGTCAAACGAACACCCATTATGTCTGCGGAGAGGAGGAAGCAGAGTAATGTTCAGCAGCAGAGATGCGATGGTAAGTGGCAGGTTTTTGGCTCGGATCGTCCAGATTGGAAGTGGAGGGCAAAGGGCATTTCTTAGAGCTGCTTTTGTTCACTGATATTCAACACTGACAGTAGAGGAATCCCTTACCGTTTTCCTCCTGCAGCAACTTGGAGAAATTAAATGCAACGAGGCTGCAATTTGCTCTACAGTTTAGTAGCAAGTACAGTGTCGATTTTTTTTAATTTTTTTTTCATCTCTGGTTGTTGAAACTAGAGGAAACCAGTAGCTGAAGTGAAAGTAGATAAGGGTGTGGGAAAGTTTAAGCAGCTAATTTATGTGACTTAATCAGAGAAAAGTTTTGATTTTGCGATAAAGTCAACCAATAATGGAATTAGTATTTTATTTAGATTCGTTTTGCTTTAAAATATAATAAATATTAGTGTGCTTGCTGTTCTAAAGCTGGATTATCCCTTTCTTAATATAAGGTCCATTTTTTATCAAGTGTTTTTTTTTTCTGCCTAAAATATCTTGGAAAGAATATTACTTTTGGATCAATATTTTAGGAAGGTGTCTATATTTTTAAATAACCAGAGTTTGGTAGTAACTGGTTACATTTACTCCATTACTTGAGTATTTTTTTAATGTATTTTTACAATGCTGTACTTTTTACTCGAGTAAAATTTCTGGATTTTCTACCCACTAAATGAAAACCAAACATGTTTTAACCAAAAAGCCACCAGACACAGACACACACCTGTACATTTTTGTTAAAGTTTCATCAGTTTTTTATTGAAAGAAACAGATTTGGAAAAATATTCTTTTGCCTGATATTATTTTTTTGTTACTTACATGAGTTATTTTCATTTTCATTCTTAAAATATCTACAATTACACTTAAATTTACATTTTTGTCCATCTGATGGTGTAATTTCTAAATATTACATATTTATACTAAATATTAAATGATAGTTTGATCAGTTACTCAGTACTTGAGTAGACTTTTCACCAAATACTCTTTTACTTTTACTTTAGTAAGACTTTTGGGTACTCTACCCACTTACGGTCATAACGAGACTTTTGATTTAGTGTCAATGTTTTGAAAGTGTCTTATGCTTTCCAAAAATTCACCATTGATTGTTGCATATTTAGCATCTCCATTTGAATTATATTTATTTAGAAGAGCGCGGGGTTTTATTGTTTCTTTGAATCACGGGCTCTCTGTATTGTCAGCTCTGCTTCTGCTTATTTTTTGACAAGTTTTAGTTTATGAAAGTGTCACTCACTTCTTCATCTAAAACTGAGGCAGTGCGGTTGAGGAAATGACACAACTTTCAATCCATGCAGAAATCTGTGCATAAGTTGGAATAACTGTTGCTTCACAATTTTTATGACTGTTTAAATGTGAAAAATTTTGTCTTAAAATGTCTTCTAAAGAGCCTGGTTCTATTAGCAGTGTAAGATTCTGCCCAACAATATTTAGCATAATTCCTGCTGCATTTGAGTCACTTGTTTATATGTCAATGGAAGTTTCAATGATTTTAAAAATAGAAAATGAAAAGGCTTCACATCTTCGTGTTAGAAACCTCAACCACACAGCCTTTTTATAGGGTTTCCCCTCATCTGTCATAATGCCTACTCTCAATTTTGATGTTTCGATGTTGATTCTGGTGACACTTACTGGTCTGGCAGTAAGTGTTTACTTACCTTTTTAATTGTTTGTGATTCATCCATACAAAGACCTCAAATTTAAAGGAAGTAAAATCTGTCAAAACGATCCCAATTTGCTGTTTGATTCCATGTGTTCTGCTCTCTTATTTCAGTTTTATTTGAGGTGCCGTTTTCTGGTGCAATCTTTAGAACCAGGATTAACAGCACTCATATGTTTGAAACTGGTTTTATTATTGAGTTAACCATTTTCCATTAATGTAGTGATATTAGTATTTCAGAGTTCCTTAGAGGTGTTTTTTACTTCCATTTGAGTATCAACTGCTTCTAAAATCAACAAACCACTTTAAAAAACACTCAAACAAGTTAATGTGTTTTGGTCTGAAAAATTATCCCTTTTAAAAACCAGCAGAATTTAACGTCACAAATCAGCAGGTGCTGCTGCGTTACCTGGCAACCCCAGCTGAGCTCACCCTGTTTACCTGGCAACCCAGAGCATCCTGAGCTCTAGGATATTTGATCAGCTAGTTTTACTGCTGTATGTGCTGCACAATGGCTGCTGGAAAAGATGAGGCAAAAACACTCATTAGTTAAAAACATTCTCTGCATTCTTGTTGGTTGTGCAGGAGGCTCTAATTCTGCTTTTTAAAGATGTATAGTTGTATAATTGCACATCTGTTAGCAGCCATTTTCACGCATGCGTGTCATTGTTGAGTTGGGGGCTTAGCCAGCAGCAGCTTATAAAACATCTCTAATTATCTAAGAATGATTTTGTGCAAAAATGTTGGGTTGCAGAAATGATTTTCCATCATTTTTGTCTCAATGTAGTAAAATATGGCTGTTCTCCTTCTCATTGTTTCTCTGCCTGGACCAGATTTTCCTGCTTCTCAAATTGTTTTTGTTTTTTTTAGCTGTTGTTCCTGGTGAATAACGTTTTTGTAGAAGCATGACTAATTTCATTAGGCGGCCTTGTTTAATGTGAACAAAATGAATCAGCTTGGTACTTAGCTTGCTGCTCATGAATGATTCGTATCTCATTGAGTTTGTGCTCAGGTTTTCCATTTCATCTGGAACTGTTTGGATTAGGAGCGAATTGTCATTTTCAAAGCTGTTTACATTTGAAGCCTCCTAAATGTGAGGATTTGCTCCCTGACGGTAAATTAAATAATCCTTGAGCCTTTTTCACTTTTGTTTGACATTTTATAGATTACAAGATTAACCAAAAAAGGAAATGGTCACTGATTGTGAAAATAATCCCGTCTTGCAGCGCCGCTTGGTGCTCTGTTTTCGCTCTGGTTGAAGCTTCTTTGTTTGCAGTTTCTCCTTTTGTTTGGTTACAAAATACAAACATGCTCCCAGGAAAAGTCAGGAATTAAACACAAACTGCTTTGAGTATTTCTCAGGTCTGGATACATGTGGGAAAAGAGAAAATATATAACTTTTTCTAGCATGTTTATTTCCATATATGTATTTGTTAATTTATTGACTCATTAATCTGTTTGCCTATCATTCATGCATTCATCTAGTCACTCCTGATCTATATTTAAGGAATAAAAATTAGGTTATAGGATAGAGAACACTGCAAATTAGTAGGTTTGCAACTAATGATTATTTTTAGTAATCAATCGCCTAAAAATTGAGACTGTACTATGGATTTTTCATTTAATCACATAAGCCTTTTTTACACAATGTTAAAAATACATTAAATTATGCAAATAAACAAATCAGTTTCTTTTTTTAAATAACAAAATATACATTTTATTGATTAAATTGCAATAACACCGCAATCCTTTGGTGAATTTAAACTGGGCTAAACTAAAATTAAAAGTTTTGTGTTTACAAAAGTATTTTTATCTTAAATGTATATATACTTTATGCAGTTTTAGCTTAATTACTGCTTTGAAGTAGCTTTTTTTGAATCAGTATACACTAACGAATAATCGATTAATCAGAGGTCATTTTATTTGTCAAGTTGTGTATTACTTATTTGATGTGATTGTTTGATTTATTTTGATGTTTTTTAGGATTTTCAGCATTCTGTTTATTTTTGCTGTTTCATTTCAATAGTCGATTAATCACGATTAGTCCGATTAATCATTTCAGACAAACTGGAAAAGTTTGGAATTGTGACATGAAAATGTGCACCAGTCATTTAGGATGGGCATTTATTGTATCGTGAAAAAAATGATACATTTCTGTTATTGATATTAAATACAAAAAAATGAACTGAACTTACGATCGGAAATATTGTTTTTTCTATTTTCTGCCGTTTCTGTTCAATAAATATTAGCAAATTCAGCATAAATATGATTAAATGCAGTTACTGTGTGCATTTATTGATATCAATCATACTTTTTTAGTCAGTTTTGTCTTGAGAAAGACTATTTCAAATGTTTTTCCAGAACAATATTTGTTTATGGTGCTATGAATCCTGTGCCATGTAATCACAACCAGAGGTGGGTAAAGTACTCAAAAATTTTAGACAAGTAAAAGCGGTACTACTTCAACATATTTTTACAAAAGTAAGTGTAAAAAGTAGCCTTCCAAGAAATTAGTCGAGTAAAAAAAATATTTGGTAAAATGTCTTCTCAAGTACTGAGTAACTGATCAATCATTTAAAAATTACACCATTAGAGGGATCAAAATATAAAGTTAAGCAGAGATTTTAGTATTTTAAGGACAAAAGTGACAATAATTTGTACAAGTAGCAAAAAATAACAATCAGGCAAAGTAATTTTTTCCAAATCAATTTCTTTCAATAAAAAAACGAATGAAACTTGTGTCTGTGTCTGGTGGAGTTTTGGTTAAAACATGTTTGTTTTTCATTCAGTGGGTAGAAAATCCAGAAATTTTACTCAGGGAAAAGTAGAAGTACTTCATAATAAAATTACCCAAGTTAAAGTAGGAAGTACAACACAATAAAGGTAATTCTTTTTTCTTTCAGAAACGTTACTCAGGTAAATGTAATTGAGTAAATATAATTATTAGTTACTACCCAAATGTGGTCACAGCCATACAGTTACCTAAAAATTAAGTCTTTTTTAAAATCATAATCTATATTGCTATCACAATAGTACAAATATCGTGATAAAGTTGCCTAGGAACCATTCGTTGTGAAGACGCGCTCGCCTACGCGCCGGCAGATTTCCAGTTGTGATGCAACGCTCTAAGAGTTACCGCATGCTGCAGGCGTCGCATGCTGCAGGCGTCGCATGCTGCAGGCGTCGCATGCTGCAGGCGTCGCATGCTGCAGGCGTCGCATGCTAACTGATTCCTAGCGGCGACATGAATATGCTTCTCTGATCTTCATCATCATCAGGAGAGAAACGGCTCTCCTTTGTTGTAGGTTCTGACCTTCAGCTGTGATGGGATCATCTTTGTGTCTGTCATGGCTGCTTATTAGTTTTGTGCATGGCCCTGGGGGGATTATGTGTGAGTGACTCAGCCGGCATCGTTTTTCACAGCGTTACCATTAAGCACAGCAGGGGGTGGAGGCCATGAATATTCATGAGGGGGGAGGAAGAGGAAGACTTGGGGTGAGAGTCAAAAATACCTCCTGGTTGTTAAAGGTGATCGCTGTGTTGTCAGAGGTAGAAGCTGTGAAACAAAATGGGTGAGGATGTCCAGATGAAGCCTATTTGTGCAAACATGGGCCAAAATATAAAACATTTTTTAAATGTTTTTCTTCCATTTGGGTCTCTACTACACTGCAAAAACACAAAATCTTACTAAGTATTTTGGTCTGTTTTCTAGTGCAAATGCCTAAGTACACTTGAAATAAAACAAAACTAACAAACTTTTCATCCAAGTATGAACTTGTTGTAAGTAAATAATCGCTTAATAGTTAAAATAAAAAATATTGGCAGATTATTTCTCCGTTTTAAATAAAATAATCTCTCCGTCTCATAATCTCATAATTTCATCATTATTAAGAAATTATTGACTTAAAACAAGCTCCCATGTCTTATTGAACAGTTGCTTGTAAAGTATTTACATTTGAAAATAGGCTAAAAATAATATATTCCATATTTTCTGCTTCTTCTTTTGTTTGGGGGCATGTCATTTTTTTAAAATGTATTTTATAAATAGTCACTAGATTTAAAAACTATTCACACATGGATACATACAGAATCCCACTTTGCACTTAGTACGTAAAAGAAAGCGCAAAATAGGCAAATAAATAGAAATGTAAACTAATTTGGCTAACAAAAACAGTCTGAAATCAGCTACCAAATGTAAATAAAAATATTTAACTACACAAATGAAACAAACTGTTGTGGTTCAACAGAACAAAAGTTTTACAAGAGGTTAAAAAAAAGTTGCTTAACTAACACAAACATTTTGCCTGAAATGAAGCTAATTTTACATATTTTCCATACATTTTTCATGAATTAAATTAACCGTATTCATATTCGACTGACTTAAATTTGACCCGTTTCTGTTTCTCCACATCATTTTCAGAAGAAATGGTTCAATTTTGGTACCTTTTTGTATGTTTATGTGCGTCGAACGAGTTTCTTCTCCAATAAACCGGACCGATTTTCTCCTCTCGCGCCTTCCTGGATGGAAAATAAACGAATGTTCCCCATGGAACGAAGCCGACCCGCGGACAGGAACCTGCGTTTTGATTGATCCACAGTGATTTCCGTTGTGGCAGTGAATGCTGCCCGCCTTGATTCATGCGTGACATTGAATTCTCTGTGTTCTCGTTTGTGAGGTAGTTTTCCAGCAAACATTTGTCGGCGGCGTTATTGATGAGTCTGTGGAGAAGCGTCACTTTAAGCGCTTCTGCAGCGACTGAATGGCAACCTGAGGCAGATGTGAGAGCAAATGGTCGAGTCTTTTGGTAATACTAATGGATTCTGACTCTTAAAGTCTTAAATCATGTTTGGGCTGAAACGATTAATTGTGATTAATCGATTATTGAAATAATAGTCAACTAATTTAGTAACTGATTAATCGTTACCTGGAGTATACAGACTCAAAAGAAAGACGGAACAAAACATACAACTGTTTAAATATATAAACATTTTGTATTTAAGATTAAAAAAGCTTCTTTGCCTATATACATGTATTCTATTTTGATCTCTTCAAGGGCATATTTAGCTTCCCTTCATTCGACAATTCTCCTGTTAAGCACCTTTTTGTTATCCAGTTATTGATTAAGAAACTGGAGTAGCTCTTCGTTGTATTGATAATTCAAGTAGAAAGAGCTGAAGTTGTTAGATATATTGTTAGAAGTATTTTCTTAGCTACCGATGAGCAAGTCAAGACTAAAGGAATGCTATTTTATTGCATTTAAGGAAGTAAAATGCAAAGAAAGTAAAATTTTATTATTTATTTGCATCTTTAATGCATTTCTAGCAGAGCTGCAGCTAACAATTATTTGAGTAATTGATTATCCTATCGATTATTCTGATGATTAATCGGATAAAAAAAATGTTCTACAGGGTTTTATTTAACCTCTTAGTTTTTATATTCAATATCAGAAATATATAAAAATATGCAAATAAACTATTCAACTTCTTTTTCAGACAAGAAAAAAAACATTTTGTTGCTCACTATGCAATAGCATTTCACTTTTTTAGTGCATTTTTACCAGATGAAGCCAAAAATTGGCCACTTAAGGCGTTTTGGGTAAAACTTATTTACACACAAAGATGATTTACCTTAAATGCAAAATGTATCTATTTTTTTGTACAGTTTTGGCTTAATTACTGCTATCAGTATATTTTTATTTAAGCAAATTACCTTTTACCAGTCTGTATACTCCTGGTGGCAATTAATCAATTACAAAATTAGTTGATGGTTATTTCAATAACTGATTAATTTAACTAATTGTGATTAATTAATTGCATTAATCATGACTATTCACCATTTATCACAATTAATCACAGTTAATCCAATTAATTGTTTCAGCCCTAATTTCTCATATTGTGTAAAAAGGCTTAAATGAGGAATCTGCAGACAGTGTGCAGTGTGTTTTTTATCCGATTAATCATCAGAATAATCAATAGATTAATCACTTGCAGCACTAATTCACACCTCCTTCTATAAATAGGTTTAAAAATATCTTAATTGCTAATTTACTATGTGGGGATTGAATCATAAATGCTCTTAAATTACTGTTTTTAGTAATGTGATCAAAAATAGCTTGTGAAGAACATCCCAGACGACCAGCCGCTCTCTGTGTCTGGCAGCTCAGGAACCTGCAAACCTCGGGGCTAATGCAGCGCCGGGGGAAAACATGCGGCGCTCTGCAGCGGATCTGGCAGCTCAGCTTGTTCTGATCACTGACCTTTTTGTTAATAAGTCCATTCCCTCGGTCACAACACCAAATGGCTGCACAGATTGCTCTTGCAGAAGCACTAGAGAGACGGAGAGGGCTGTTTGTAATTATGGTGGAGTTGACTTTCATGGAAGCCTCTAAAATTAAAAAATATTAACATCCTGCTTGTGGCTAATTTAGCTCATGAATTGTAAGACACTGCAGTTTTGTCTCTAAGGCATTTTGGAGGTTTTTCTGCCTGAAGATTCCTGGTCTGTAAACCATTTAATATATCTGCACAAATACTAGCTTGTTTTACTCTAGGAAAGAAAATGTGTGCAATTACTCACTGACAGAAGCAGGTTGTTACTGCTTTCATCTTTCTGCAGGAAGAAGAAAAATCTTCTGTGCACTCATTAATTATGATTTAGACCTAAAGAGCGCAGAAAAGTATCTGCCTCCTCACTTAGTTATTTTATTTTTGCTCTTTCATCACACCTAAATGTTTCAGGTCAACAAATAAATGATAAAATAAGCAGAAGTATTATGCAAAATGGACTTTTTTTAGCGTTGTTTTTTTTTTTGAAGAGGAAATAACGAGTATTTCCTTGATTTCTTTCTAGCAATCCAATTGTAGCCCCACAAACGCAAATACTAGTCTTTGAAAGCCTGACCATATTTATCATTTGGTTATATAATCAGTAATTTTCAAATGAGTATCAGTATTTATTGATACTCACTGAAAAAGCAGTGGATAAATAAATTCAAATTAATCGTCATTAATTTGAATTTATTGTGACTGACCACGATGAATCAGAAATCTTACCAGGAAAAACATTTATCGCGATAAACGATACGATAAATGCTCACATCAAGTGGTTCTAGGAGTCATTTAAAAAGTAATTATTGAGGGAAACTGAAAAAGATGAAGAAATTATCACAATATATGCATTTTAGATCAGTCTATCGATAATTATTGATTCGTTTTTTGTTTTAAATATCAGAAATAACTGGTATCATGACATTTCCAGTTTTATCCACAGTTTTTATTCCACACTGTTATTTTTTTTAATCTTTAAGCATAGCTTTGAGGCATAGTGGGGAAATTTTAAACTGCTGTTACTCAGTTACTCAGCAAGTTGTTGCTGGGCAACCAAAGAGTGATCGAGTTGCTAGGCAACCAAAGAGTGAGAGAGTTGGTTCATTCCACCAACCTTACTTGGCGAGCCTAAGTGGTTGAGCCCTTAAAGCCTTTCTTCTGCCTACATCTCCCAGAATGCTGTGCGGTTCTGGATCGGAGTTCAGAGAATTTTCAATATATTGAATATTCTATCAAATGTATTATCTATTAATATTATTTCTGTTATATTTATTATGCAGCTCTATGCTGGTACTTCATTTTTGTTTGTATTTCGTGAAGAAGGAAGTTGCGTTCATGTTTTGTTCTGAGGTTTTTGTGTCGTTTCCTTCAGTGGTTCTTGGTGTAGCGCCACCAGAGGTGAGGGGTGGAACGGGTTTTTAAATTAGTTTGATGCAGTGCTGTAGGAAATGAAAAGCAGCAGCTGAAAATTTAACAAATTTTGCAAGTTTGTTCACAAATCGAACCAAATCTACCAGACTATCAGATGAGGTGAAATTCTATTATTTCTATTACGTCACAAAGAATGAAACATGAACAATTTCAAGTGCTGTTTTACCAGCTTTAGTGAGACTAATGGAGTTGTGCTTTCTCCATGCTAGCCTTGTGAATCTTTTCTTTTTTTTCTTATGGTAATGATGTGTATTAAATGATTAAATCCCAGGCTGGTGGCCTGCTGCATCAGACGCTGGAAGCATTCAGCTGCAGAGGAAAATGCTTACCGCAGTAAAATCTGTTGTAACTCCGAGTTGCAAAAGAAGCGCAGAGGATAACACACAGATCCTCTGCTGTATTTACAGCTTGACTTTAAACCTCTCTGAATGCAAACTTCCTCAATAAAAGGCAGCTTCTTTAAACTCTATTACAACACATTCTGCCTCAGTTCAATACACCCTGCTCTTTAGATTGACTAAGCCCAGCATGCAGCGCTTGTGGGAATGAAATTGTCTTTTCCCTTTGGCTCAGGAAGCATGAATCCACCTCCTCAACCATTTCCCTGGAAGCTAGATAAACTTTCCGGGCTGTAATTGCGGTATTCATTGTGCTGTTTAACAGCGAAAGGCCTGATTATAAAACAAACCGTGTCATTTCAGAGCATAAGAACAGAGGAAGGAGGTGTCACCTCAGCTGTTGGGCTGCACATTAATTGGTCTTGGGGAGAAGAAGAAGATTGCTTCATTAAAGTTCCTCTTTTGATGGCCGCCGCACTGATCTGAGCCGAGCGACTGCGCTCTCAGGAAGACGGAAAGAAACCTGCAGGGAGCGAACTGGAATTGCAAATAATGCAGATAATGGCTTGATTTGTGCTTACAAGCTGCAGAACGTACTGATCCGCTGTATGTTTTATTTATCAGGGTGCAGCGTTTGCTCTGGCAGCTATTTACCCATTATGAACAGCTAGCTGTGCGACATGTGGGGACGGGAATTGATAAGGATTCATCAATACCGATTCCATTATCGATCTCACTTATCAATTCTCATTGAGTTAGGAAATAAACTCTTAAATTCAAAATATGTTGTATTTGATTGAAACAAAATTAAAGCAATAAGAATCTCTCTGTTAAATAAACATTTAACATGAAATGCAACTTTCAGCACTGTAAAGCAAAATCATACTGAGTAATTTTGGTCTAGTTTCACGTGCAAACTTGAAATAAGACAAAACTAACTTAGAAATGACTTTTTAGTAGGACGTGGAGGCTTTTTTTATGTAATAATTTAATATATTTTTTGTGCTTTTAAAATGCTAAATGAGCCTCATCATAAAATAAATTATAATTTATTGAAAATGACTGTAAATGATGGAGATTATTTATACAGTATGGCGCTAATGTTGACAAGAACAACCAGGAAGTGAAACAGTGCTGAAAGCTCCGCCCCCTTGAGAATCACCGCGGTTGCTAAGCAACATCTCAAACACTTTGCATTTGTACAAATCGGTTGCATTGAGGAGTTGGGTTGTAACTAATTACATTTACTCAATACTTGAGTAAATTACTCCTAAAATTTACTTTTAGGAGTATTTTTATTAGCCTGTACTTTTTACTTTTACTTACTTAGTATTTCTACTCTTGGGTTAAATTTCTGGATTTTCTACCCACTGAACGAAAAACAAAGATGTTTTACCCAAACAGACACACACCTGCAGTTTCACAAGTTTATTTATTGAAAGAAACTGATTTTCTTTTGCCTGATTTTGTTACTTGTATGAATTATTGTAATTTTCATCCTTAAAGTACCCAAATTTAAACATAACTTTATATTTGTAATGATGTAATTTCAAAATATTAAATGATTGATCATTTGAACAGTTACTCAGTACTTGAGAAGACTTTTACCAAATACATTTCTACTCCAGTAATTTTTTGGATGGATACTTTTTACCTTTACTTGGGTAAAAGTAACAGCGGTGCTCTTACTTGAGTACAATCTCTGCGTACTCTACCACCTCTGGCATTTACTCCTTTTATTGTAAAGGCCCTAGTTTTGTCATCTTTGTGAAATACCAACATATTTTGGAACCTTTGTGTCGCGACGCCATCTTGGATATTTTCTAAAGCAAAAATATGAAGCGTGTTCAATATGTTATCATGCAAATACGTCACATGTTGCTTGAAGAGCGCATTGGTTGGACACATTTAGCTTTTAGCTTTGATGTCTGATTAAATAAAAGTAACGCCACCTTTCTAGTGTCACTTTAATGGCTGTTTTCATTACATTGAGACGACCTGAATGGGCACTGCCAGGATTGATGCACATTAGGGGGAACGAAGCGGATGTGGCGAATGTAATCTGAACTGGGAATGATTTAAATGAGTCATCAGCCGTTTCTGATCCAATCTGGTGCCACAGTGGACTCGTATGACGGACTGGCCGGTCTCCAGATGCGATAAAATGTTCCTGATACCCTCAAACTGGAAAGTAATAGCTAATGAATACGGGACTTCTGTTTTCTGTATGCAGTTACTTTGTAGGGATGCACAACTAGCTGATTTCAGATCTTTGATTTTTGTGAATACCAGTTGCTTGTTTTTTCTGACTCTGGGAGTTATTATATGAGGATAAAACCCAACAGAAAGAGGAGGACCGATGGCCTCAGGGGTTTAATCTGCAGCTCCACCTTGGTGAAAGTTTGGGCAGGCTGTCATTCTGATCAAGCTGACTAGTTGGTGTAAAAATTAGTCCTCTACATTTCAGGGTTAAAAAATTCAATTTGCATGATTTATCTTTTTTCTCTTTCTACCAAAAACTGGATGATAGAAATCTTAAGTCTGGTGTTTGGGTCTCAACTTGCACTTTTTTTGAAGAACACTTTTGTTTACATAGACTTCATAATTCATTTATCTATGGTTTCTGTTATTGTGTTAACTTAATTTGGATATTTAAAGTGTCTTCCAGCTCCAGTGTTAAATGCTCATTAGAATTTAAGTTTATTCATTTGCTTTATTGTGTCATTTTTACCATTAGATCACTTGAAAATGGTCTCAAAACGACAATATTAATGTTTATCGCAGTGACTTCAATTTATCATCCAGCAAAATTTCTTGTTGTGAAAGGTCTAGCTGCCAAAATGATCCTAAGTTAATTGGTACGAAGGAAACTGGTAGATAAAAACAAAATTTTTTGTTACAATGACACTTATTGATAGTCAAATCAAACATTTATGTGTGTAAATTCTAATGGAAACGCTATTGCTGCATGAAAACGTGCTGCAGTGACTGCGGTATTTACATCGAAGCACCTTTTTATGCTATTGTTTATTTTTAAGCATTTTTCTGAAGGCATATTTCACAAGCCAATATTATTCAAGTCTTTCCTCACCCATTTTCTATTAACAAAATCCATCCAACACACATTTCACACTCTTCCTTTCTGCAAATGACCTTACACACCTGATTGACTCAGAATTTTCTTACTTGTCGTTTTTGCCTCATTTTTGGCTGATAAGGCAAAAATGACTCTGGTAAAGCATTGAGTACGACTACCTCTGCCATTGTAACGCTGCTTGTTTGTCGGAGGTTTGCTGTACTTCCTCATGGCAGCGGAGCTGGTGTCATGTCGACTGCAGAGAGAAACTTCAGCTGATGTCAAAACTATAACTAATCTCCCATAAAAACACAATTTATCCCCACTGAAGACTGGTGTGTTGATGGTCAAAAATAAAAAAGTTTTTTTTTTCTGCCATTTCCTGCTTCTTTGTCATCTCTGTTGGTTTTGTTTAGTTTAATTTTAACTTTGTATCTCAGCATTCCTAAATTAAATTATCTTTCCCCCTAAAGACATTAAATTCAGTCTTTTCCTCTGCAAATTTGATCACAGGGAATGAATTCATCCAACCTCGTGACTGCATCTCTGCCATCGATTTAACCTGATCCGTGTTGTCTGGGGCAATTGGTTCAGGGTGACAGTAACGCTGAGATGTGTCGGCGATGCGGCGGAGATTAGATAAAGGTTATCTTTTGGAGATCGGGCTGACAATAAAATAAGACGGCGTGGATGATTAAACGAGCGAAGGACCTTTCAGTCTGGGGTACAGTACTGCATCTGGGAAAGGAAAGGTCATTTTAATATAAATGGAAATTATTACTGCCGTCTGTGATTATGGAGCATGACACGGATAATTTAGAGACTGGAGGTTAAAAAATAACCATATATGACAATGTGAGCCTGTTGAACAACGTTGGTGTGACATGAAATTACTTACTTCCTTTACACACTCATGGTATAAAGCTGGCTGCACAAAATGATGATTCTTCTGCACATAGTTAAAAAATCGGACTTTTTAAAAAATCTTTCATATCCTTAAGAAGAGACAAGTAAATAAATAAAATTCTATTTTCATACTGATTAATCGTGATTAACCACACTGTTAGTGTGATTAATCTGATTAAAGTTTTAAATTTATTGACAGCACTATTAAAAAAAACTTATATTAAGTGCCTATTATAAGAGAGGGAGGGTTTTTTAGCATTGTCTCTAAAAGTAAAATTGGATCGTCGAACCAAATTTGCCATCATAAACTAAATTTTTCGGTTTTGTGAATGAGAGGATCCCCCCCCCCCCGGGATTTTAATTTAATTTTTTTTTTTACATTTTAAATGTTTTATCCATCCAGTCATATAGGGTGAAAATATGACTTCTATCTAGGGATGAAATGATTAATTGGATTAATTATGATGAATCAATGATTGAAACGATTAATCGTTAACTGGAGTATACAGACTCAAGAAAAGACATATTAAGCTGTAATTAGGCCAAATTATACATTTTGCATTTAAGATAAGAAAAACTTGGTTCTGTAAAAATGTTTCAGCTAAAACTCCTCAAGTGGCAATAAAATGCTTATTTTATTAAAGATAGGATTTAAATATTTGATTTGCATATGTTAATATATTTCTACAAAAAGCTTAAGTGATTCAATGACAAAAATTTGTTGAGCCCAATTTTTAAATCCGATTAATCGACAGAATAACCGATTAATCATTAGTTGCATCCCTGATTCTAGATGAAGATAACAGACGTCAGAGTAAGGCGCAGAGAAAGGAGAGCAGTGTGTGTTTGTGGTTAAGCTCTATTTTTGGTGCGCCGCTGTGGAGGAGCCAGCCCAGCTGTCGAAGTGGTTTCCTGCATGAGTGTAATCTCAGAGGACAGGGCCGTGGTGAGATTCTCACAGACACCCGCGCTCTAATGCGTCCCCGACCCCTGAAACAAATGACCCAAATACTGGCTGAATGAAGGCATTCGGCTGAACATGGAGCTCCATTTACACAGAGGTTATTGTCTTTTTGTTTTGAGCCGAAACCAAAGTCTTTAGTCCGCATTAATCCAGCTCATGGTGTCATGGATTTGTGAAGAAAGGAAAGCTGATGGATAATAATCATCAGTCTCCTTCAGATGGTAGATTTTTCTTTGGTGTTTGACTTTGGACAGATCTTGACTTTCAATAATACAGAAAAAAGGACAATGTATATTACTGGAAGCATTTTGTTTTAATTTCCCACTAAGTAAGTAATCGGGAAGAGCATTTATTATATCGTTTCTTATTTATCGTGATAAATTTATTGTCATTTTAAGAATTTTAATTTATTATTATACGTTTTAGTTCATGGTTAAAAAAACCTTGAAATCTTTAGTTTTTTCACAAGAGACTTAAATATCAATAGATATTTGAGTAATCTTAAATTACGATGTAGGAGCGGGCATTTATTATATCGTTTATAATTTATCTTGATAAATTTCTTGTCATCAACATTTAAAATTGTGATAAATTTCAGTTCATGTGAAAAAACAAAATAAAAATCATTTTTTTCTTTTTTCACAAGAACATCAATAATGTTTTTGCACTTCTTCTAAAAGCAGCCCAGGTGGTTAAATAAAACTACCCAGCCTGTTACCTGGCAACCCTAACGAAGCCCAACCCGTTACCTAGCAACCCCAGCTGAGTTCCAGCATGTTTGTTCCGCTGGTTTTTACCTGTATGCATTGCGCAATGGCTGCTGGAAAAGACAAGTGTTTTGTTGTTGACTTACCATCCAGAAACTACTTGGTGCATTCTTGTTGGTTGGACAGGAGGCTCCACTTCTGCTTTTCAAATATATATGGTTGCATAATTGCGCACCTGTTTGCAGCCATTTTCACGTGTGAGTGGAAATGTTGATTTTTGGGGGCGTGGCCAGCAGCAGCTTATTTGGATTTAAAGTGACAAGACGCCCTAAAACAGCTAGCTCTGAAAGGAGCTCAAAGTAAGATTAAAATCTCATTTTCTAAGGATACATTTGTGCAATGAACATGCTTTATAAAGCCCACACATCTATCTTAACCTGTTCAGGAAGCATAACAGGTCACCTTTAAAAAATTTTTTATGGGTGTTGTGTAATAGATGAACAACAAAGTATCTCATAATTATGACTAAAATAATTATCTGGCACTAAACCGTAAAGCATAACAAAACCTGGAGGCAGATAAATGGCCTGTGATTAATCATTCGATGAATCATTACAGCCCTAATAATCGCTGCTGTTTTTTCCGTAGGAGTGAATACTTTCAGAATACACTGTAAATTTGTAATTTAGAAGAAATGAATGACTTTGAGGAAAGAAGGTGTGCATCAGAGTTTTATCTCCAGGAATCCTGAGCTTAAATCATTTCCAAACATTTAGAAGAGCTGACATTTGCTCTATTTGTTCGCCTCTCCCTAAACTGTGAGCCGAGTGGGAGGCCGTTGGAGCGTTAATGAGCTCTGAACCAGCTGCAACAAATCAACAGCCGGTCGCGTCTCTGAGCAACAGTCGGCGATGACATGAACGCTCACTTATTGACATGGCGTTTACGCTCAACCCCTGTGTGGCTGAGATTCCCTGCAGCAGTCAGGACGTCTCCGTCTTTTCTCTGCATGTAAGTTCTAGTGACGTTTCTGTTTATTGGTGCTAAATGTTTTAACTTCTGGCTGCGATTTGCATGCGATTGTTTCAAGACAGTTAGACTGAGTCATTAGTCGTCGTTCAGGGTAGAACAAAAATGTGGTTAGTTTGATTTTAAATAGACGGCAGCTTGGGTTGGGTCGCGTTTGTCATTTTTAGCAAATGAAATGTGTTTTGAAAACTGCTTTTTGTATTAAGTATATAAGAATCTGTGCAACAGATTTTAGAATCTTTTTGCAAAACTTTCAAGAATAAACGATTAAAGACAATAGATGAGTGGTAGATAATACATAATTAAGTTAATTTTGGGGTTTTTTTATCGAAGACGCAGCAAAATTACAAAATTATAAGAAACCTCGGTCCATTTTTTTGTGAAAATTTCTTAGTTTTGTCTCACAAGTAGCAAATTATCATTGGGATAATTCTTTAATATTGAGTAAATACTATTCCACTTGCATATTATTTCGCTTAACACATTTTACCATGTTATAAGTGCATTGATCTGCCAGTGGAAATGGTATTTTCTTAATCAGTATTAAGGAATTATTTCCTTAAATCAAGCTTCTTCATCCAGTAGCGCTGAAACGTTACTTATAAGTTTTGTTTTATTTCAAGTTTACTAAGATATTTGTACTAGAAACCAGACAGAAACTACTTGGTAATGTTTTGTTTTTTGTGGATTTAGGAGGATTTAGTTTAACCGATTGCAGCGCCTGATGCTGCCTGGCCTGTCGTCACACGCTGAAGCTGTGGTGTCTTTCCAAACTTTGGTTTCTTCTTCTTATCTGTATTCATGGCTGCGTGCCACCAGCTTCATTCACTGCAGCTTTACTCTTCCTGCTCTTGAACGTCTCGCAGTATGTACTGTGGTATGTGGGGAGTGGCCGACGGCGCTGCAGAGGTTAGTGAGCAGGTTTCATGCATCGGTGCTGCAGGGAGACTTTGCAGCGCTTTAAAAGCCGCATGCCTCAACCATGATGGCGGCTTTTAAAGGGAAGTATGATGTAAAATCAGTTTTTTTGAGCTTTACATGCTGCTGTATTGTGATTCTCTCATCAAAAATATACCTGGAGTGTTACTTTGATTCTTCCATGCATCTTGGAGAGAAATCCTTTAATCTCCATGGCAACCATTCAGCTGTACAAAACGAGTTGTTGGACCTAGCTCCACCTTGAAGACAAAACTCCTCCTCTGAGCTGCAGTTTCCAAGCTGCCCTCCGCTGCTCCTTCAGACTAGCCAGCAGCAATTAGCAAATACCTGATGGAACCGAGCAGCAGTTAAGCTCTTTATAGGAGCTACTTCTCAGGGAACGCTGATATAAACTGTTTTTAAAGGGTTAATAAAGGAGCCTTGTTGTGATGACATCCTGAAAACGGAACTTCAGAAAGAGCAGAAGCTTCTTAAAGAGACATTTCAAGGGGATTTGTTAGTGTACTTAAGGTATTCACATCCCTTAAACCTTTCTAAACTGTCATGTTTCAAACAATAGAATATCAATATATGCTGTTATGACAGAAAAGCTGGTCAGTTGATGGATTAATTGTTGGATAAATACGGGACAGTTCTGGAAAAAGCTGCAAAATGATGAAATATTTAGAAAATGTTGAATGCCTCTTCTAAAATCAGAATAAAAATACATTGGAGTTTGTCCTTGTAACTTGCAGTATAAAAATAAAAGTTCAGAGTTGCATGTGTTTGGTCATCAAGCTTTGTGGCGTCCTGAATGTAAAGTCTGTGAAACGTTTGGTAAGGTTGAGATAAATCAGAGAGAAAGACGCGGGAGTCGTGCTCAGCCTCCTGCGCCATCGTTTGTCTAAACCCAGCAGATATGGCCGACAGGAACAGCCTCCCGCTGTGAGCTGCATGCGTGAAATGGCAACTCCTGATAACACCCGAACCTCATCCTCTCTCTATTGTCCAGCATCCATGTGTGAAAACAGCATCAGAGTTTCAGGGACAATAACAGCTGCTTTCATGTTTATCTCAGATGGGTAAAATATGCTGGAAATGAATAAAAACCAGAACCAGTTGGACTGAATACATCCTAGGAAGTTTAGTTTCAGTGTCTAAAATATGGAAAGTCATCAGGTACCAGAATAACGGGTAGATTTATTATTATGGCTCCTTGAACAGGTTAGGAATGATCTATTGGCCTACACAAAACAAGTTTGTTACATTTCTTTTTGATAATGAAATTGTAGTCTGGTCATTTCTGCCTGTTTTGAGAGAGCTTCTTGTTTCTTTAAATCCAAATAAATTACTGCTGACTACACTCAAAAAGATGCGGAATTATACAACCTTGCATCTTTGAAAAGCAGAAGTGGAGCCTCCTGCACAACCAACAATAAGACAGCAGCTGGTTTCTGAATAGTAAATCAACAACAAAACACTTTTTTCCCCCCACAGCAGCCATTGTACAGCACATTTAGCTGGAAAACCAGCTGACCAAACGAGCTTGAGATTCTCTTGGGTTGCTAGGTTACAGACTGGGCTTGGCTGGGGTTGCTAGGTAACGGCGCAGTGTGACTCAACATTCAGATTTATTTTCCAAGCACCAAAAAATATTCCCTTATTGCCACAAAACACCTGGGTGTTTTTTGTTGTTGTTTTTAGAAGCGGTAAAGACCAAATGGAAGAACAAAAATCCAGTTCCAGGGCTGGACAATATGGCTTAAAATTAAAATAATTTTATTACAACATATGATTTTTTTTTTTTTTTTCTTGCTTTCTTTTATAAAAAAATAAATAAATGAGAGAAAATATTTTCACAAAGTGGCTTTTCTTTCAATTATCCCGTCTGTGACCGTTTTATAAACCTCATAAAACTATCACAACTGAAACTGATAGCAGAGTTTAACGTCAACATTCCTCGTTTTAATTTTGTTTTTTGTGTTTTATTCTCCTAATATTACAACTGTACTCTGGCAATATTATGAGTTTATTCTAGTATTAGTTCAACTTTATTGTCATAGGACTTTTTTTCTTGTATTATTGTGACTTTATTCTGGTAATTAAAATAAATTGTAGCCTGGCTGTAAAATTCTGTCGTAAAGTTAACCTGGATTCAAAGTCCAAGTCAAGATGGCTGCTCTAGGCTTCTTGACACCAATTATTGGTAAATGTATAATCCAGATTTTCTAAAAATTAGATCTTCAAAAACCAAAATTTGGTTTAATCGATCCAGATCAACAACGTCTTTAAAACCGAAAAGTATCCAAACGTCTTCGGTTGCTGGGGAGGAAAACATGGCCTCCCTTTGCTTAAAACCAGCAGAATCATGTCGGAACAAGAACACCAGCTCATGATGCGGTTTGCTCTTACTTTATGATGTTATGACAGGCTCAAACTGCTGGCTATCAGATGTCAACATGCGCCCGCAAATCCTTTCATTCGGAGGTTCGTTTCCGTCGCTGCGCTCAGATGTTTCTCTCTGTCTGGATGACATACGGCAGCGAGTGTTTGGAGGAAAAACAAAACATGCAATTATGGAGTTTATTTGGCGACTGTTCAAACAGAGTTTTGTTCTGCCAAAACAAATTAAATCTGTGATGTAAAGATCTCGTTACCCAAATAAACTTTCTAAACTCTGTGTGTTCTCGCTGTGTTCTTGGCTCAGACGTCTTTCCTTAGGCTTATGTTCACACATGCATAGTAGAAAAGAAATACTACGGTTTTTATGCAACACTTAAATGTACAACTGTTAATATTTATTAAATAAAAATAAGTGACAAGTTTTGCTTGGAAAATTAAGTTAGCAGAATCACCTCTAGCACCTGAAAAAACTCAATATTTCTTGATAAATCTATTACTAAATTGGTTGATTATTATTTCAGTAATCAATCATTAGTTGATGATTATTTTAACGATTTAACCAGATTATTTGTGATTAATCATGGTTTATTGTGACCAAAGTTACTTGTCATTGATCGTTTTAGCCCCAATTGCCTGGTGTTTCTGCTGCTTGTGTTTCAGGATGAATCACAAGCAGAATGTGACCCAGAATATTTAAAGTATTGTTTTTGTAAAGTAGATTAAATTGTAACCAATCTAAACAAGGAGACATCTAATTCCTGATCACAGAGGGCGATGTGTTGCCAGACGGTCTCATTCATGAAATATCACTATTGGTTGCAGTGAAACGGGAAACTCGGTGAAAGCAGCCCAGTGTGTCCACACATCTGGCCACAGGCGACGCTCCGACATGAACACCAGCCGTTGTAGTTACCCGACGTCGGAGGGATTGTTTATTGTCTCGGTTTTTTTCTAGCTTTACGCCAGATCAACGTCTCACCACAAACTACGGGATGGTGGAAGAGGGCATTAATTACTCATCATATGTAGCAGATGTGGCCTTCAGCTTCCCAAAGCATTAATATTCTGTGTCATGATTTAGTAGCCAGGCAGCTTTTTAACTACTTATTGTTTTTATCTTTGCTGTTATTAGACCTGCTGTAGAAAAGACATTATCAATAACCGTTTCATCTTTCTACAAATCTTCATCACTGGCCTGTCAGGAGACATTTTATCCACACAAATCTCTGGTTCTTTTTTCTCATTAATATTAACTAATGTCTTGTTTCGATTTCACAGCGCCGGTCCCAAAGGAGACAACATCTACGAGTGGAGGTCGACCATCTTGGGCCCTCCGGGCTCCGTGTACGAGGGAGGAGTCTTCTTCCTGGACATCGCCTTCACACCTGACTACCCATTCAAACCCCCCAAGGTCAGTGGACACCGGCACATCCTTCTGTTTTTAATTATATTAAACAATTCAAACTTGTTTTATGATCTCCAGTCAATCAAACAGATGAGTTTTGTTCTTGTTTTCCTTTCCACTGTCACCACATACATTGCTGCAAAGTCAGTGACTCAGAGAAGTTGACTACCTTGAACTGGTTGGGGCTACACAAAGCATGTTTGTTACATTTTTGCACAAAGTCATTCTTATATAATGAGATTTTAGTCTGCTCAGTTCAAGAATGAGCTGTTTTAAAGCATCTTGTCACTTTAAATCTACATAATCTGCGTCTGGCCCCCAACTCAACATTAACACTCACATGAAAATTGATGTAAACTGATGGGCAATAATTGTTGCATTCTTGTTGGTTGTGCAGGAGTCTCCACTTCTGCTTTTCAAAGATGTACGGTTATATATTTGCGCATCTGTCTGCAGCCATTTTCACGCGTCAAGCAGCAGCTTATTTGAATTTAAAGTGACAAGACACGCTTAAACACCTAATTTTATTTATTAGAAGTTATTTTATTTTGTAATATTTTGCTATTATTAAGTGATCGCTGTGGTAGATTAGCTACCGCTGCTATTAGCTAACCTAACATGTCGGTGGTTGATTAGCTAATCTGCTCTACTGATGATCTGTCAGAGCTGTTGTTTAGGTTGCCTTCTTTTATTTTGTTACTGAACTGAAATCCAGCAAATTCCACAGCACATCCAAATTAAGGTTGTCAAAGTCAAGCTAGCATAGCTGAGCTGCTTCCCTCTCCTTCATTTCTTTTTTTATTGATTAAATTTTTTTTCTGAGCTTGTTATCTTAATTGTCAACGTGTTGACAATTAGAACCAAAGCACTGAGTAACTTTATCTTTTAAATATCAGGCGTACATTTAACACTTAGCGCGTTATATTGATAATTTAACAGCTAAAACCAATGTTAGTCATTATCAGTCAGCAGATTTTTGCCCTTCAGCAGCGAGATCTTGTTTTTATCTCCCAAGTGGTGCTGGAAAAGTTTGAAAACTTCCTTAAAAATGCTTGAATTTTACTGAGGGAAGAGCTAACAAACTCTGGTTGTAGTTAGCGAGGAGTGTGTGAATCTGTTCAGTTTATGTTTGTAGCTTTTTGACACAGATCTGTTTCTATTAGCAAATCAAACTCTGTTTATTCTTCGTACGCTTCTGTACACATTCGCTGTCGGAGAAAGTCTCGTAGATATTTTTGGTGTGCCAAAAAGAAAAACAAAAAAACCTGTCGGGAGGCTTTCCACACACACACCCACGCGCACACCCACACACACACGCACACACACACACACACATCTCCTTTTCTGTCTTTGTGCTGTGTAACCAGCAGCTCTGTGTTTGACAGAAGATTCAAACAAATCCACAGGCTCCAACCCAGCTTTCTGTGGCCAGAGGGATCGAGTGTTTCCGCCCTCTTCAATACCTCTTACCCCATCCAGCACACTGATCTGCAGCCAAACCCCCCTTCAAAAACACACACACACACAAAGCGTTTGGTGTGGTGCAACCACACACACCTTCACTGCAGAAATGAATGTGTTCTGACAGGAAGTTTGGTTTTAAAGTCCTTTTCTTGGGGTATGCTAGGGTTGGATGGAGGTTTTCCTCAGGGTCAGGAGGTCAGATCCTGATTTCTGTGGGAGGTTATTAGCTGGTTGAGCTCTCAGGAAGGAGTGTGTTACTCTTATGATTCACCGCTGGAGGCCGCGCCGGGCCTGGAGGCTGTTTACTTTTACAAGTGGAAGAACTAATTAACACTTGGGTGCTGGAATCCAGTTTTTCTTAACAGAGCTCATGTTGTTGAGGAGTCATGCTTTTTAGAATGCGCTGCCCTCTGGTGGTCAGGTTTTTAAACTCACCAGATTTAGAAATGCTCTGATATCATGCAGAATTTAAAGGTGACCCATTATGCTTCCTTGAGCAGGTCTATTCAGAACATGTTCATTGCATTTATTACACTAAATTATTCTTTGATAATGAAATTTTAGTTTTTATTCTGTTTAGGCTCCTTTCAAAATGAGCTGCTTTAGACCCCATTGTCACTTTAAATCCAAATAATCTGCTGCTGGCCATGCCCCCAACTCGACATTTACACTCACACATGAAAATGGCTAAAAAGACATGCTCATATATGCAACTGTACAACTTTGAAAAGCAGAAGTCGAGCTTCATGCACAACTGACAAAAATACAGCAAGTAGAATTCAGCTGGGGTTGCCAGGCAACAGGCTGGGCTTTGCTGGAGTTGCTAGGTAACGGAGTAGTGCCTGCTAATTTGTGACTTTAAATTTGGGAGGTTTTTGAAACGGATGTTTTTTGGCAATAAGTTGATGCTTTTTAGTGTCTTTAAATTATTTGAGTGTTTTTTTTAAGTGCTTGGACTGTTTTCAGAAGCAATAAGGTCTGAAATGGAAGAACAAAAGTGCAAAATGTACATTTTGTGTAAACCGAAAAAGGATGCAGCAAGTAGTTCAGCAATAAAACACTTGTCTTTTCCACCGGCTAGCACAGCCAAAAAATTAGCTGACCAAACGTTCTCGAGCTCTGCTTGGGTTGCTAGGTAAGGGGGCCAGGCTTGGCTGTGGTTGCTAGGTAACAGTGCGTGCCTGTGGAAGGTTTTTGCAACAGCTCATTTTCCTGACTCCAAAAAATGCATAAATTTATTGCCAAAAAAATAACTGTGGATTTTTTTTATTGTTGCTTGTTGTCTGTTTTTTAAAAGCAGTACAGATCCGGATCAAAGCATAAAACCATACAAAATGTGAATTTTGCATAATCCCTTTAAAAGATTTAAGTCCAGATAAAACACAGTCGTTTAAAGGCCTGTAAATTTGTCGGCTGCATTGACGAATGGTGCAAACGGCCCTCAGTGGAGCTCTGAATCAGCGCCGATGCTGGAAAGTCGGCGGTAATGTGAAGAAGCTGAGAAGAGCTTTAAGACGTCCCCGTTGTCTCACTTACTACTGCTGCCAATGAAAACAAAACCCTTAACCTGACAAACAAACTACCAAGAACATGTCACAAAATGTTGCTTAGCATTTCCTGCCTGTTGTGTTTTTCTAAGTTTTACATTTCATTGCTAGATTTAATTGCTGTTCTAAACTCATTTATTTGTCCTGTTCTTTTAGAAATTCTCAATGGAAAATGTCGAGCAAAAATAATATGACTTCACAGATTATCTATAATGTAAAGAGAAATTTAAAAATTTTATTTTATTACTTTATTTGACAGGGACGATGCACATTAAAATTAGCCGTCGTCGCTGGACTAGTATGAGTAATTTATCTTCCTAAAAACAAAGATTATATGAAAAAGATTAATATGATTTACTAATTTCTCAATAAAGACAATCTGTACAAACAATAAATACATAACACAGAAAAGTAGAACAAAATTGTCATAAAAAATATTAAATCAAAGAGGAATAAAAAGTTTTAAATGTATGTTTTCGTTTCATTAAGTTAAGCTGTAGCTACACTGCCAACTGTCATTAATCTAGATGTAATCTGAACATTTATTTTGTAATGCATTGCTTAAAATTGATTACATTATTATATAATCTTTTATTTGGTGCTGGTTTTATGCACCTTTTGCAAATCAGGTTTTTATTTACCTGGAAAATCTTTCATTTTAGGTGATTTCTGCCATTTATTGAATCACTGTTAGTTTTTAAGTGCAATAGATCAACATTTTCCTATAGTAAAGTGGGATGTACACAATTTTATTTATTTAACTTTGTATTATTTCTAATGCAGATATGTTGCCTTAACAAACTGGTGTGTTAT